>JAQIXL010000937.1:0-22850 GCA_034700245.1 Poikilolaimus oxycercus
CAACCGCTCTTCATTCTGCATTTGTTACCTTGTCTGACGATGAGAGCAAAGTTGAAACGAGAGTTTGAAACAAACAGAGATTGAAATTGACCGGCAGTAAACGGTTTCACTCCAACTTGATTTGATTTTGCCTTCAAATTTGTTGTGTAAACCCGGCGCGACTACGGGGCATGTGGAAATGCGCTCGAACAATGCTGCTGAGCAACAACCTACGGCTTCCGCCAAAGGTTTCTTCGCGCGAGACGCTGTGGCTCTCGCCTTCCGCTGCGGCGGAGGCGAGAAATCCCAATTTTTGGCCGCAAGGCAAAGAGACAAGCCGAAAGGTGCTCTTTGCCTTGTTTCTTCAAGAGTCCGAGGGGGGAGGGAAATAACGGACATCCTTCCAAGGGGTTGACCCCTTCCACCTCCTTTGGCTTGTTGGGACAAGACATGAGGACATCCTTGAGCCACCCGCTGCAGCCTCAAACCGGCAACACTTATGCGATCCTGTGCCGTGTGGAAGAGAAGACCAATATGTCAGGCGAATCTTGTGAAGCGAGAATAATCTGTAATCTGAACAAGATGTTTCATTAGCAAATAATCGACAATGACACCGCAACCCAATTACTCTTAACCTCCTGAGCACAAGTATTCGTCGCCAACGAAACGTATTGACTTTCTGATCCGCATTCAGAGACAATCTGAAAGCTTTACAATCCGAAATTCTCAGCGTCCTCATTTACTAGTCTCTCCATTGGAAAGGTTGACATTCGCGCCGCAATTTCTGGGTTAATTCATACAACTGCATCAAAACATATCTCTTTTTCTCGCATCAGAAAGACAATGGCTTTTGTACTTGTATGCTAGTTCGTTTAGCATTCACTCCAAATGGACGACCCGAACCAATAGCTTTCTATTGCTGATCTGAACTTGACAAATCGCCGAAGCATGTGAGTTCTCACACCAATGTCCTTTCACAATTTCGCAATTCCATTTCGCTCAACCAATTCCCAAGAAGGTACTCAACACCCGGCGACAGGATCTGACTCACGGCTCTCATCGACAAGCCTCTCTAGCCTTCTCTTCCACCCTCCTCCACTTATCGTACTCCCTCCACATCTAATTTGCTCTTTTCGTGTCGAGAGCCGCTCTCGCAATTAAATCGTGCAGCCAGCCCCGCACTTGAACATGTTTCCAATACGATTAGGCAAATCAACGGGCCGCGATTGGCTCGACTTGAAACCTATAAGAGGCGGGAAAGCCCCCGTCGCCTACCAAAGAGGGGGAACGCCGTGTTTCATTACATTAGGCTGAGCAGCGTGGCAACAAAATATGGCCGTATGTGATGCTATTATCGGTCCATAAATTCTCCTCAGTCGTGGCAGGCATCTGCTCGGCGATGAGCACAGCTGGCGCCTATTTTATGCAGTCGCGCGACAAGGAAAATGAAAATGGCATTATTTCACACCCTGTCATCATTGTTTGGGAGCGGTCGTAAACAGCACGTAAACAACGAGTGAATAAATAAAATTTGCAGATTGTGAGGCGGATGTCCTGCCAAAAGTGTTGACGCGCTGTCACGCGAAGAGCGAGTGCAACTTGTCAGTCGGTGATCGGTTGTTTGGATCGCCGTGCCCGCCTCATGTCACCAAGTACCTCAACATCATCTTCATGTGTGGTTAGTGAAGATATTCAAGGGCCGAAGAGTCGCTCTGTTTCAGTGAACGAGGAGGTCTTCAGCGAAGATGCGATCAAGGGCAGCATGGAGAGTTTGAAGGAATTGATTAAAGTGAGTCGTGTTTCATTGGTAGTCTTTCTCTGATAAGAGCAAAGGACGTAGATTGCTGGACTAATTGTAGATGGCAAAAAAACTCTTTCAGGAAGGCTCGGGAGCCGCCGAGGACGAGTGGCTGGACGAGGAGACGGACGACCATCGCGGAGGCGAGGGCGAAGATCAACATGTGGCCGGTGTAACTGTCGTCGGACGGCTAGCCGCCACAACCACCTCGCTGCCAACGACGACACCGATGCCCTTCAGCAACGATGGTGAGTGAAATATTCTTCAACCAATGCAGATTCCCGTTGAACAGAATTTTTCTTTTCGAAGCGGACTATGCCTACAAATCATAGCTGAAATCAAACTTAAAGCATTAATGTTAGCAGAAACCAATTTCATTTCATTACAAGCAACAGACCGATGTCTTTAGCAATTAGAAGACCAGCTTTTTCTATTCTTTGCTTCTTAAAACGTACGGCATTGCTTTCAGCCGAATACATCTCCGAAGAGAGAGTTATGCGGAGTGGACGTTACGACGGTGAGGATCGGCTGCGAGTCGGCGCAGAGAACATCGACGCCGTCGAGGCTGGAACCGTCCCAAATGCTGTCGGCATCGCTCACGATCTCGTCGTCATGGCCAACTTTGTGACTGGTGAGTTGAATCACGCGCACCAAAGAAGCAACGTCAAAGTTGTCAGATCCAGATTGAAATGCCAGACGTGAAACTCGCTTACAAATATGTCAAAATCTTTCACATGAGGCAAATCACCAGACCAATCTCTGAAATGAGCAACTAAATAAATCCTACGATCCTGAAACTCTCTAATTTCACTTCTTCCAGAGAACAAAGAAAAGGCACTACTCTGTGTCGTGCTCTCTGGCGCTTTGGCCCTCATCCTTCTTCTCGTCGCGTGTATCATTGTTCAATCCTGCAAGAGGGACACTCCCAAGAAGCCAAAGAAGGTCGAGTACTCGATCGAGAGGAGCAACTTGCTAGCAAAAACTCATCCAAGTATGTTTCACCGCATCAACCACAAGTCAAAATCTTTAGTGCTCGATGGTGGTCCGGGTCTGTTCGAGATGGGCGACTTGAGTGGTGACGATACTTACTTGAGGTTTTCGGTGGCGACTCCGCCTCGGATCTCGGCTGACCAATACACTTTCTAGAAGTTTGTAGCTTGTCTCTTGTACAGTCTAGTCGAAACCTCCAGAACCCTCTTTTTCCCTCCAAAAATCATGAGATTCTCAGTGTGATATGCGCTTTCCACCCTTCTTCAATTGAATGTGGTTCAAATCAACGTTGCTTCTTTCTTCCCCTTATCCCAGAGCGAATAAAAAATCTTAAATCTTAAATCAACGTTGAAGAGACTGTGAAAGTCTCAATCTTTTGATGCGATGCGGGTTGACTCGTGTTATCTTCAATCAGAGCTGTGCATTCTTACCTCTATGAGTTGTCTCTGTTTCATGCGGACAGGATAAATGGATTGAAACGTTTTGCTACAATCGGATGAGCCTTACATCGACAAAGTTAAAAGCAATGAAGGACTTTAGAAACGCTGTGGAAACCCACGATGCAAACAGTTTTTCAAAATTTTCATTCGAGACAAACGAGTTCATTTTTCATTCAAATATTTTGTCAGTTTTCTATCAGCGGGACGTGCCGACTGGTTCGTCATGCACTTCGACATTGGTAGGCTTCTCTCTTTCCCTCCAAAGCTCCTCCCGCAGGACTGGCCGTGGCGAGCGGCGTGGCAGCGTTTGCGGCGACGTCCGCCCTCGTCGTCCTCTGCACGCATGGCCGTCGGATGTCTAAGAAGAAGATGTCGAAGAGGGCCAAGTTGGACCAAGCTCTTCAGCCAAAAACCCAAACTTCCAGAAGAGATAGATCGGCGAGGGCCAACCGCAAGAAGCTCCACAAGAGCAAGCGCGGATCAAAAAGCAGCAGTGCGTTCAAGAGAGTCACTTTTAAAGCTTTCTAGAAAGCAGCAAGCGTGGCTCGAAGAAGCGAAGGACCTCGAAGCGTGAAGGAATGAGCTCTCTCATGGTCTCGAGGTGGGCCTTGTCGAGAGCGAAAAGCCTCTGCAGCAAGGAGAACAGCAAGCGGGATGCCGAGGAGCGCTCAAGGCGCAAGTCGCGGCGCTCGTCCAAGTCACGGCGTCGCTCGAGGCCTGGACTCTGAAAGAAGCAACGTTGCAGGTCGAGTGGCAGTCGGCGTGGCGGCGCTTCCAGGCCGCATAGCGATGTCGGTTTTCGTGAACTGAATACAAATCCGGCATCAATTAGTCGAATTCATTTCGAATGTCTAATTATGATTCCTCTGTCTGCAAGACATTCATAAAGGGGTTCTTGCCAATGAGGGGCTCTTTCAGCGCAGCAAGAGCAGGAGCGGGCGAGGCCGTCACCGCAGCGAGGGCCGTCGTCGTGAAGGCGACTCGCATCGCCGCTCGCCGAGGCACCACCACAAAGGAGAGGAATTCGACGTTCGCCTTCAACCTCACAGAAAACAAAACCTTTCAGAAAACCCAGAAGTCGCCTCGCCCGGACTCGTCACGTCGCCGTCGAGTTTGCGAGAAGAAAGCATACTGTAACAGAGAACTTCAGAGCTCATCGCATCGAGATCGCGACTCGAAGGGTCGCTCGAGGAGGGACGACCGTGATCGGCGTCGAGACAACTCGAAGAGAGTTCGTGGTGCAAGTGATAATACTACAGTAGTCTAGGACAATTCGCGGCGCGACCGCCATCAAGATGAGCCGAAGTCGCGAAGGGATCGCGACAGGAAGAGCGACTCCAAGGTCTTCAAGATATAGCGAAGAGCAAGAAGCCTTCAGAAACGCGGCCTCCAATCGTTGTCGGAAAGGACGGCGAAGTCGGAGGGAAGTCGGCGCCGTTCGGAGCGTCGTGGCTCGGGCAAACCGCTGAAGAAGAGCCTCGGTGCCTCCGGACCCAAAACGGAGAGGGTAACCTCAACTCCATAATAAAGAGAGGAAGCAGAGTGAGAGAAGCCAGAGGTCGAAGAGGGACGGCTCGAAGCGATCCCGCCGTGAAGTCCCCAACAGGCACAGCGGCAAAGAGGTGTTAAACACAAACTGAAAGCAACAAGAAACAGAAGAACAGCAAGAAGTCGGGACGCAGCGGCGGCTCGAAGAAGGCTGTGGCGAAGAAGCCGCCGCGAGAGAAGGGCGAGAAGTCGAAGAGTGAGGGCAGCCGCAAGTCGAACAAGTCCTCGAGCCGACGCTCAGCCAAGGTCTCGGAAGGAAAACCTCTATAATCTCTGTATTCTAGGCCAAACCCGACTCGAGGAGGAAGGCAAAGCCGGAGAAGAAGTCCGGCTCGAAGAAGGAGAAGAGCGGCTTGGCTGAGAGGAAAAAGAAGCCGGCGAAGCAGTCCAAGTCTTCCAAGACAAAACAGGTGAGCTTGAAAGTTGGAAGAGAGATTTCTGCAGACACAGCGATCGTCGAAGTCGAATCGTTCGAAGAGGTCGGCGAGGAGCGGCGACGGAGGCCGCAGCGACGTGAGGAAGAAGTCGGCGACGAGGGGCCAGCGCGGACGGCACATCCGCGTCGCCGCCTAAAGCCTTTAACGAATAAAGAACTTTATGAGAATCTTCTTGTTGTCCCTCTTATTCACAGGGTTTATGACTTGAGCGTGTAATACTGACATGGCAATGGCAAGAAAGATCAATATCTCATTGTCATAAGAAAGAGAAATCTCTTTTCATCGCGGCACGAGCTTGCGATCAACGCTGCCCATAATTGTACCGAATTCCTCTTCGAGCTTCTCCAGTTGACGGGCGAGCTCCGCTTCGCTCAACTTCGACGATGCGATGGCTTCCTTAAAAACTTTCTCTCCTTCTATCCTCAAACCTTTGGATAAGTGGCCTTGATCTCTTCAGCTCGTGAAGTCTTGATGTAATGTGCTGGAGGTGTGCTGGTTCCGTGAATTCGAAGAGAAGCCGAAACGAGACGGCCCGTGGTAAGAACGCCCTGAAAATGCTCATGCATGGTCCCGAGACGGCAAGAGATCGCCGTAAGGTTTCATTTTGTCAAAATGTGCATATCATGAAACTGACTTAAAATTTCTCGAAATTACGTCTCCAAATTGAGTACGAACAAAGAAGCTAGCGATTGCTTCAACAACAACAAAACTGCTTCTTTATCGCTTTTGAAACTCATCGAGTAACAATCTTACTTGGTCGTGAATCTCGACGCTCCAGATTCCACGCGGATCCTCTCCCCAATACTGGACCGAAGTAAGCGGCCAGTCGACGAGGCCCTCTGAGGAATGATCGAGTGGTCGGTGATGCAGGAGCTGCACACGAGTATCTGAAACCTTATCGTGCAGCCCCAGGCAGTTACTATCAAAAACATGAGTCTTTGCACTTTCAGCGATGCCGAAATATATTTCATCTCGTCAGAACTCGGACTCACCATGTGGTGAGGTGAGGAAGACTTCAAGAGCTCCACGATCGCCGTGTTCGAGACGAACAGCGAGGACGGCGTGCTCGATGTAGGCGACGCCTGCCGGTGAACCCGCGCAGGCTGTGAAGTTGAAATGCAGCGTCAGTGATCGTGATGGTCCGAATTCACTACAAACATTTGGAAAATTATTTCGCAGATCTCTCCTTTGATACTGCTTGATAAATGCTGAAAGGGGAAACAATCTCTCGCTGAAACGGATCTCTTTGCAATTTCCCACAAATTGTTCTCAAGAATACTCCAACTGACTAAGGCATTGTGAACCCAGCCGTTCCCTCCTGTTCTTCTCCATCTGAAACTCACTGTTCTCGTTCCTCAAGATCGATGTGTTGGGTGCAGATGTGGAGAGGCGGAACGGTCTTCCAAGTCTTCGCTGCCTCGGTCATGGCCAGAGCGTCGACGACTCCAAAGCCGAAGTCTCGACTCACTAGAAGGCCGGCGGCATTTTCTATCCATTGGTTGTCCTGAAACGTTTTCTTACCGACTTCCAGTTAGACAAACCGGCAAGTCGAGAAGCTGCGAGGGGTCGCTGGTCCAAACAAGCAAGTGCTGAATATCTCTCCATGTGAGATGAGGACTGAAATAGTTAAGTAAAAGTCATCACAAAAAGAGAAGCTTCCTACTTCGCTTCAAGAGCCAAGGCGACCACACCGGCGACAAGGGGAGCGGCAGCCGAGGAGCCAGCAAACGACGTTGTGCACGCTCCGTCGAGGTCCGTCGTCACCTGCAATAGAGGTTTCCAAGAACGTCGTACATTCTCGCTGATAATCACGATTTTTTGTGTGTGAATGCTGAAACATGATTGAGCATTGTGCTTCAAGTCAATTGGCGACAAGGCTGCGGGGATGGAATCTTCAACGTCTTCACAGCGGCGTTATAATAAGAGTTCGAAGCACAGCCGTTTTGCTAATGGAAAGTTGCTTCGATTTGTGAAAAGCTTATTTGGGTGAGTTCTTTCAATGGAAAGAACTCACCCAAAAACGTTGGACTAAATGACGTTTAGTCCAACGTCTAACGTTGGACTAAATGTTCTCCACAAACAAAACGTGTTTTTTATTTGTCTTGAAACTTTAAAAGACTCACAGTCATCTCGACGTCACTGTGATTGCCCGAAGTGTAGACCGAGGTGAGGATCGAGGCGCATGACTCGCCGTACCACGGCCTGGAAGGTTCTTATTCCATCTCTCAGAGGTTTACTTCTTTCCGTCCTCTCCGACCACTCCCACTGAGACGGTGAAGGGATTCGAGGAATAGCCATCCATGTTGCAATCATCATCCGACAGACCGCCATTGCCTGATGCCCAGATGAAGATCGAGCCGAGACCATCGCGTCCCTGAAGAAGTCTCTTTCACTCCTCTTTCCCTACCGTTGTGACAGCCTTGTGAATAGCTCTTTGTGCCAGCTTTCCAGGTCCTTCAAGGCGCTTTCCGTCGTCCTCCGGCCCCCAGCTCGCCGTGAAAATGTCGATCTTGTCCAGACTGTGAGCCAGAGCATCGCCCTCCACAGCGTCGTCAATGGCCGTGTCAAGCATTCGAAGTCCTAAGGACGTCTTGTTGAACATGGAAGAACTGACCAGCCACTCGAGCATTGAAGGCCACTCCAACTCCGCAAGCCGAGTTGTTCGCCCGCATCGCCACTACGCCCGCGCATCGAGTTCCGTGACTGCAAACAAATGGGTTGCAATTTCTTCCACGAGACGAGACCGTAATCACATAACACCTACAGCCTAAAAAAAGCTTTCGACTGAAACAAATCAAAAAGTAGTGAATGACTGGAGAAAAAGATTTCAACACGTCTGTGACATCCAGTGCGAAAGAAATCTCGTTATCTTACAAGTCACAACGTTGAGACCCACTCACTTGGCATCTTTTGTTGTCGGCTTGGCATCAACGACGTTGTTCACAAAGTCGAAGGACACGGAGTCATCCTGAAAGCTCTTCATTCTACATATTTCCGAAACTTACATAGGCGCCTTGAAGATCCGGATGGCTGTAGTCAACTCCGTCATCCTGAACCTCTTTTTTCCTCTTGAAGCAACTCACAAGGACACCGACGAGAACACCCTTGCCGGTCCAGCCGGCAGCCCACGCCTCGACGATCTTCATGTTCTTTCGAGTCGAGTTCTAAAAGAGTATCGTGCCAAACTTCACAATTACCAGTTGCCATTGATACGGTAGAAACGGATCGTTGAAAGTGACAGGCGCTCGACGAGCGAAGCGATTTCGACGTTCCAGATGTTCAGCCCATTTCACCTGAGGCCTCTACTTTCAAGCTTGACAAACCTTCTCCACAGCCAGCAGCTCCTCAACGACCTCAGTGACACTTCGCTTGTCTCGTCTCCGTCGTCGTCGGAAGATGAAGATGTTGTCGAGCGATCGCATCTAAAGACCATCTCGGTTTCAGGTTGCACAGAAGGGCTTGCATGTTTCACTCAAGTAATGGTCTTCTTCTTGCGCGTGAGGTTTCAAAAGAATGAGTTTCAGCAGTGTAGTCAATAAAAACTGAAGAGTGATAAGGGATTTTCCAGACGCCGAGTGCCGCATTTCATAGAACGCCTCACCTCCCAACACCTCACCTTTCTCACAAAAGAACATCCAGATGCGGAGGCGATTGCCTTTGCTTCGTCCTCGCTGCCATCCACCTCGACGGCCCATTCTCCCTCGCCGATGTGTCGAAGCTCTTCCCAGTATGGGTTCGTCTATTCTGTTTCTCTTCCACATTTCAAGCCAACCCTGGCAGTCACTGGCTCTGTCGCGGCCTTCGCAGGCTTGTCGTCTTTAGCGTGTCGAAGTGACTCAATCACGTCATCGATTGACTGTGATAGGGCGTGGAGGTTCGCTGGAGGTCCTGAAATCTCTTCGTAAAGCGGGCTTTTCCTCTACTCTAAGAGTGACTTGCTGTCATCTCTTTCAGATCTGAACCTACCTGCATGACAGAAGACGCCGCTGCCGAACAACAGCAGAAAGAGGAGATGCATGCTCCTGAAATTATGAAGATTCGAAGATGGACCCTCAAGCGACAATACTAGCACCAAGAATAACGCCACAAACATTTCAGGAACGCGCGAAACTCAAGCGAGAATCACGACTCGAAGCAAGAGAAGGAACGAGAAGGCTTGGAAAACGACTTTGAAGCCCGAAGACCTCATGAAATAGGGCCTTCACAAGGGACTTCAAAGTGGGAAGTGAGAGAGGGAGATAAGGCGACAGGTCGGAATGACGGGCCTGCACGCCTGTAATGTCCGGCCGCTGACGTCAGGGCATTCCTCATTCGTGTTGTTCCACACTTTTGCTCGTAAATCTTCGTCGATGATGTGTGCTTGCCAATTGCTGCGTTTCGGCCATCCACCATTATCCTTTCAACAAACGCGCCATTGCTGTTGAACGGTTCCGCTGTGGATCTTCACAATAAACGTCTACTCGATGGACTTCTCCCGTGTCAACGACTTCCATCCATGAACCATGCAATCCGTCAAGACAACTGATAGATTCCCCACGACTCAACCAATCCACAAAGCTATCCTCGTTCTTCACTCTCAAAGTCAAGTCCAAACCAAGTTCTTGAACAAAGACATTTATCAACGAGAACAAGCAAGGTGTGAATGACTTCAACGAGCCGCCTTTCCAAGACCGCCATCGTCCTGCGCTTCCTTGGCCTTCTTCTCGCGGATTCCCTTCTGGCGGGTATCGGCACGGATACGGCGAATGTGCCTGCAAAATAAACATTAGAGGATGAATTGAATCAGCAAGCAAGAACCATCCTCTACCACTAAGCGAGAGCCAGTGAAATGCCAGAAAGCCGTACCTGAAGACCTCGACCTTCTTCTCGGCCTCGGTGATAGCGCGGGCCTTCTCCGAGCGGAAGTGGGTTCGGACGGGCAGAACCGTGCCCTTGAGCTGGGCGGCCACCTTCAGTTCCTCAGCCTGCAAGCGTTGACAATGAGCACAAGAACAAAGAACGATGGGGGAAAACGAGGAAACGAACCGTGGCATCTCCCTTCTTCGGCGCGCTCAACTTCTTGGGGAAGAGGATGAGCTTCGACTTGTACTCCTTCAGACGCGCCACGTTGGCCTTCAGCGACTCCAACGACTTGTTCGTGCGACGGAAGTCGACGGCGATGCCGATCGTCGGCGCCTCACGCTTGCCGATGCCCGCGGCCTGAAAAAAATTTAATTCATTGTCAGTAGTCTTTCCTGATTACGCCTCCCAGTGAATCTAAGTAAATTGTACCCCACGTCTAACTTCAAATGTGAAACGCAGTACCTTTGCAAAGTGAGCGCAAATTGGTAGCAAAAGATTCGCATAAAGGCGCCTAGTTTTAACTCGTAAAACTTAGTCGCGAACCTTCAGTTCCTGGAGAGTGAAACCGCGTCCGAGACGGATCTTCTTGTTGTAACGCGCCGACGGCGCCCTCACCACGCTCCTAAAAGCGACCAGTCCGTACAGTGAAAGCACATGCGGTGAGAAATGTTGGCTGGTAAAGCTCACAAACCTGAGAAGTCCGGTGACCGGGCGAGGGGCGACGCGGGCGGCCTTGGCGATGCGGCTGTTGCGGCGACGCTCCTGGAAGCAAATGATTAGTAGCCAAAGGGAAAACTCAATGTGAAACTACGAACACTCCTAAACAAGAAGAAAACCAACCTTGCGGGCCGGTTGGTTGAACCAGGTCCTCACGCGGCCATCCCAGTGCTTGTGGAAGTGAGCATTCGGGATAATATTGTTTCCCTTACCCATTGCTGATCCTGAAAGCACAGCCTTGAGCGAGAAAGAAGCGAAACAAGAACAAGGCGCGGCTAGAATCGCGGCAAACACGTCCCAATAAGCGCGGGGAGAAATTATCGCCGGAAACTAGTCAACAATTGAGAACGCGCGGCTGCGGCAACTGAAAACTAGCAAAGCAACGTCCCTCAAAGGCGAAACACAAGAAACAACAACGAAACGCGCAAAGAAAGCCCCAAACCATGACGAAAACCTCGATCCAATTCACCAAAAGTTAGCGCGGCGACCACTTCACTGCGTAGGACAGCACGAGCCGCGGGATACTCAGGCAATCATACTGTAGCGGCGCGCGCGTTCAAACAGCGTAAATTGGTTCTCCGTTGGAGAAAACTTCTCGACGTCGGGCAACCAAGCCGTCGTGTGCTTCCTCCTTTTTCTGCAGCGCGTATTCACACGAAGATTAGAGGCGTCTAAAGAGAAGAAACATTACATGAGAAGGATCAAAGCAACTACTTCTCATCGCACTCTTTCAACATTGCAAGTACAAAGTCGGCATCTGAAACACAACTGAAATCAACCCATTTCCCAAAATTTCCACCCTTCGAGACGAACGTAATTCTCTTCCTGCAGCAATGTTATTGAACTTGTGTGACTCATTCGGGCAATTCAAAAGAAGGAAGAAAGAAGTCCAAGATCGTCTTCTCCGAGTGAGTAAAACTGTGTCTAATTGCTCTCTTTTGGGGTGCCTCACGCTTTGAAGGAAGGGAAAGGGGACGAGAGAAGGCGCGGGGCGAGACAGCGCTGCAGGTTTCAGGCCGGGCCGTGTCGCTGTTCGCCAATTTCATCCCACGCACAACAACTTCTTTTACTTCCTACGCGCTGCTCGAGTCGTGTCATTCAAACAGTGCACGACCTCGACAACTGCGAACATGCGGCGAGGCGTCTTCCTCGTTCTGCTTGCCTCTTCATTCACGGTTGGTCTTCTTTGAAGCCTTGAAGTCTTCAGTTTGCCAGCCCGGCCAAGAAAGGCTACTCGAACTCCCCATCAAAGAGTTCACAATCAGAAGACTCGGAGGAGTTTGTGGACATCTCCGATGCTCCGGTGCGTAATGCCGAGGCGGCCGCATCACCTCTTCTGCCCTTGAAGAAGGACGTCGACTATAACCTCAACCCGAGACCTCTCTTTTGCTTCCAGAGCTATGAGCGTCCGGATGTGAGTCGAATTCCGAGCATGTTTCGTTGCTTGCGCTAATACCGGGAACGAAGCGTGTGTCAGTTGGTCCTCGATTGGCAGTGCATAGTTGTTTTAACACTTTGCTACGCTTTAAAGCGACCATAAATGGAAGCCGCTAGAGATTCGCCTTCGATTATTCGTCAAGTGCTCGAAGGCCAAAACCAAAGCACGTATTTCGATTATGTTCCAGCATCCCCATATTGCACAAAGTCTAAAGATTATTATTTGTTACACCTCCTCTTTGCCGTTGGCACATTATTTGTCTTCAGAAGCCCTGCGTACCAGACCAAGCCGTGTCCTGCATTTCGACGAGCATCCGCAAGACCAACGACTCCGAAGCAGCTTTCTTCGCTCGGTGTTCTTCTCAGACTTGCGATGAGTTCGAACAGGCTAGCCTTTTTCTTAGTCTCGGAAAAACTCTTCAGGACCTGAAATCAGAGCTTGTAAAGACGCCGGGCACTGAAATCAACTACACCTGCTGTAGCACTCCTGGTTGCAATGCTCTGCCATGTTCGTAGCTCCTTCACGCCTTTCAAAGATGTTTAGACGGCAAGGGCTTCCAAATGACGAGCTCGAACCTGGAAGCCAAGTCGGTGAAGTTCCCTCTGAACGGAGATCCTGATGGAGAGATGAGCTTTGTGGCTCGGCATCAGCCAAGAGAAGAAGAGCAGTTGATGAACTATCGACGAACCCCTTTGACCTGTCTCTACACTGGACCTTTTGGTGCCCTTTACCCGGTAAGAACGCCCAAGTGATCCAACTGGAACTCTTCAAAGGTGGTCTGCAAGCTCGAGGACGCGACCTCTT
Source organism: Poikilolaimus oxycercus (assembly GCA_034700245.1). Lineage (NCBI taxonomy): Eukaryota > Metazoa > Nematoda > Chromadorea > Rhabditida > Rhabditidae > Poikilolaimus > Poikilolaimus oxycercus. Next base: position 12,994 of record JAQIXL010000937.1, read on the forward strand.
GTGTTTCCTTCACCAACTATTACCGAGATGGAACAAAGCGCTTCACGGCCACGTGCTCTCGCTTCTCGTGCGATCAATTTGAAAAGGTTTCATCCGCTTTCTAAAATTATTTCTTTTCAGGCGATAAAGATCGAGTTGGGACGAGGACACCTCAAGCACATCGACTTCAAATGCTGCAAGGACAACAACTGCAATCGACATTCTGGTTGGTTTGATGTGTTTCGAAGATACAAATAATCAAAGCAGAGCTTTGCTTATCGATCATCCACGTTCTTCTTTTCGAAAAAAAATCTTTGTGAAAAGAAACTGAAAAGTTTGTTCTTTCAGACGCCTTTCGTCTCTCCGTACCTGAAATCACGATCGGTGAGGCAGTGGCGTTGCCAGCGGCGAGTCACAAGGATGGCCCGACCATCATTCCTCCAACACCCGTTCGCACTTCCCTCGGCGGTGGCGGCTATGCCCGCCCGTGATCTTGTTCTTCCACTATTCACCTTGTTACACGATAAACTTCACTACATATGTACTTCAAGGCGACTTGAAATGAGGGCATGACGTTCTCACGTTCATCTTTCGTCCCGTTGTTCAGTACGAAAAGAAACGGAGACTCTGAACGTCGCGAGCATACCACGAAATCGTATTTGAAGAGTTTTTGCTTGCGGTTTACTCCTCTTCTCATCGACGATCAGTGGAAGGTTCATTTATCGTTTGCTGAATTGTTCAGCCCTTTGCTCTCCATCTACTTCTTTCTCATTCCGCTTGAAATCACTTTGCCTGTCGAGCTGGACGCGGTGATGCTCCCCATTGCTCTCCTTCTTCTCATCTTGGCCACAACTCCGCTGGTTTGTTTCATTCATCACACAATGCTGCTTTCGTAACTCTAGGGTGCTGAAGACACAGTGGTTGATGAATACGTGGACATTTCTGCTTCTCCAGTGGGCATCGTCGAGGCCGCCGCCTCGCCTCTTCTTCCCTTGGAGAAAGATCCAGACTACAACTACAACGCGCGACCGCTCTTCTGCTTCCAGAGCCATGTCCCGCTTCAGGTTTGTCCATGCTTCAGTGTACTTCTTCACGACAACTTCCACAAGTGCTTTATAGTTGTTTTGTGGAAGTGCGTTTCACTCTTTAATGAAATGACGACTGCATGCTATGTAGATTCCAATCGCGATGAGGCATCACAGCTCAGTGACAATAATTCAACAACTAGTTGCTTCAATAGAAAATTATTTTTGTCGAAGTATGTTTCGATGTGAAAGAATTTGGAAGAAACAAGAGCCAATTTTCAGTGTCTCGACAGAGCTGTGAATATTTCAGAAGCAATGCTTTCGTGATCAATCCACATCATGCATCTCAACAAGTATCCGCAAGGGCTCGACCTCCACGTTCTTCGCTCGTTGCTCTGCTCAGAACTGCGATGACTTCAAACAGGTTCCCGTTTTTACTCAAAGGGAAGAAAGTTTTTAGGAACTAAAAGCGGAGCTCGAGAAGTCGACGGGAGTCGAGGTGAACTACACATGCTGTGATTCGCCTGGCTGTAATGCTCTCTCTTGTTTGTTCTTCGACTTCCTCCTATTGACCCATTTCAGATGGAAAGGGTTTCCAGATGACCAGCTCGAACCTTGAAGCAAAGCCGATAAAGTTTCCTCTCAACGGAGATCCGGATGGTGAATCAAGCCCTCTAGCTCTTCATCCTCAAACGAGGGAAGAGAAACTGACAAAGTTCCGCCGAATACCTCGCACTTGTCTCTACACCGGACCTTTTGGAGTTGTCTACCCCGTAGGCCCTTAACTGACTTTCAAACAAGTCAATCTTGAAGGTGGTCTGCAAGTTCGCCGATGCCAGTTCGTGTGTTGCCTTCACGACCTACTATAGAGATGGAACGAAGCGCTTCACAGCGACATGCTCTCGCTTCCCATGTGTCAAGTTCGAGAAGGTTTCGAAAGCTTCTTTCATTTTCAAAGAAAACTTCAGGCAGTGAAAATCGAACTGGGACGTGGACATCTGAAACAAATCGACTTCAAGTGTTGCAAGGAAAACAACTGCAATGCGCATTCAGGTCGGTTTCAGATCTTGCTGGTCTGCTCTCAACAGAGGACGGATTGTTCAGAGATTTTCTTGTTGGCTCAAGGTTATCCACTGAAACCAAGTTTGCAGACGGCTTCCGATTGACGGTTCCTGAGCTGACAGTCAGCGAGCCCGTCGCTTTGTCCACTGCCAACGTCAAAAGACCGGCGATCATTCCCCAGACTCCCGTCCACGCATCGCCTCTAGAGTCTGAGAAGCCTTAAACCTGACTTTCGCTTTCTGTTGTCACAACGCTTTGCTTCCTGGAGCCGTCTTTGTCCACATTTTCTCAGTCTTTTGGCTCTCTTGCTCTCTTTTGTTACGAATCATGTTTATCTCAAAGAAAAAAAATGATTTGAGCAGTCACAATGAAATCCCACTGAATGCTCGTCTGATTGAACCGCTCTTTCTTCGTGAGTACATATATTGCCAACGAATACGCGTTTTGCTTTGAGCTCTTGTTCCGCTTTTTCTTCTCCACACGTGACAACACAGAGAATACCATGGTGGCTTTCTCAAAGAACAATCTCCTCTCTTGCTCTCCTGCTTTGCCGCAGTTGATCCTAAGGTTTGTTCGTCGCATTTTACTTCTGCCTTCGTGTCTCGTTGAGGTTCGAATCGCATCTCGTCTTCATCACTGCTCCCTTGGCACAGTTGTAGCAGCCTTCGGTTGAGATAGCAGAAACTCAACCTCTTATCGAAAAAGTTCCCGATGGTCTAGAGAAAGCAAATTGTTGCAGCGAAAGAATGGCAAACCAGTTGTTCCGACAAAGCCAGATGCATATGAAACACGGTTCAGAATCCTGCTGGTTGTTCCGATGCTGCTGACTTTGGGTTCGGTAGAGAATTTGAAGCATGCACGGCCTTTGCAACGCATCTATGACGTCGAGAAGCTGAGTCGTCTACGGAGTCAGCTGAAAACGTTTGCTGTCAGTCACTATTTTGAGAGAAAAAAGGAGATTGTGAGAGGAAATGAGTGAAAAGAGGAAGACGAGGAGTTCCCGCGCAAAACCTACACCGTGAAGGGCTATGGTCAATGAGGTGACCAATTGGGAGCCTTGCTGGGCTGAAGAGAGGGGTATGCTGCCGGCAAAGTTGAGCCCACTTGCGCTCATTTACGGTGCTCATTAGGCGCGGGCTTTTTGACTTAAATATTAACAAACCATGGGCCTACTAATAGTCACCTAATTCTTTTCAAAATAACACAAAAGCAGAAAACTTCCTCGTCTCGTGTTCGGACACAACTGACAAAGGACGATTTCCGCCGGTTCCAAAGCCGCCTGTTTGGTTTGTTCGGGAGCATGCCGTAGGAGCCAAATGCACACCTAACGGCAATAAATGATGTTCGTTATGGGTGCTTTCGCGTCCTTGATAGCGTCTCGGACAAGGGAGGAGCTCGGCGGCAGACGGACGGTCATGCGCGCTTGGACTCTTTGGGTTGCTCTCTTTGGTTTTTTCCTTGTCCAACTTCGAGGTTTGAATTTGTTCTTTCAAACCGTTCCCATGAAATAGAAGTGCATACGGCCAGTAACCTCCCTCCATGCCCGGACTCTTGGACCTTCGTCGAGTACGGGAACTTCTCCACTAGCTACTGCTACTACCAGTCGCCCTACTATTTGAACTTCGCAGCTGCAAGAAACACGTGTCAAGAACTTGGCGGTGATCTCTTGTCAATCCGAGATGCAACCGAGTACGCTGAAATCTTCCGTGAGTGTCTTCTATTGATTTAAAAAGTGTTCAGCTCTTGTCAATCAAACCTCGCTCTACTTGAGTTGGCTTGGCCTTCAGTACAACGTGTTTGGAACAATCTATTCGTACTGGACGTACACGGATGGCACTAGCTTTAGTTATCAACCCTGGATCACGGGTCGGCTCTCCTGCCTCTTCTTTCAAGCTCCTTATTGTTAGGCCAGCCAGCGAACGACAATCTCCAGAACTGCTCAGCATGGCGAACACAGACGCCGGGCGATGGATTCACGACGCTTCCATGCACACACTCTCAGCCTTTCTTGTTTGTTTCCAGTTTTGAATTTATTGAAATTTAGGTGCAAACAGCAATCCGCGTGGTAAGTTGTGAAGAAGAAATAAATATTGTCCACGATTCTTAGGTGCCCGCCGACCCTTGCAAATGCTACAGCTGGTTTTGGAACTATCGCGTCATCAAGTGAGTTTCAATTGTAGCATAGTGATACTTAACACTCGATGACATATTGTGAATTTCATCGGAAGCGAAATTTATTGAGTTGATACAAAGAAAAAAAATTTAAGGAATATGTGCCTATGTTTCGTTAAGAGAGGAATAGGGGAAATTTTATGCTCGTTGCTCTCTTCGACCTCGCTTTTCGATTACAGCAATCACTTAGAGAACAAAGAAGTGACACATGTTTCAGTCGGTCCATGTAGCAACTCACATTTCAAGACGAGACTTTGTCGAAGATGTACATGTGGATTGAATGTTGCCATTGCAGACTATCCGAACAACTACGACAACAACCTCGACTGTCTGTACCACATTCGAAGTTATCAAAATTCGACAATTTATCTTGAGTTTCGTGAATACGATGTCTGCACCTCTTTGGTCTTTCCAGCAATGCCTTTAGGTTGAGCCGCGTTTCGATTACGTAATCATTTATGATGGCCCCTGGGACACTTCTCCTGTTATTGCTAAGTAAGAAGACATTCAATTGACCGAATTGATCACAAATTTCAGCATCACAAATGGCACGAACTTGAAACTCACATACGAAGCAACCGGACCTGACATGACATTGCTTTTCCACACAGGTGCCTTGTTGTCTCAAACCTCTCCGTCATTTCTAGACCACAGTGTTGTTCGAAAAGGCTGGCAAGCATATTGGCGAGCAATGTAGGCTGACGCTCTTTTTCCAAAGACTTGCAGGCCGATTCCCGACGCGTATGTCTTCAACGAGACGGGCTCCGGGGAGTTCTCTTCTCCTCAATATCCGGACAACTATGGAAATATGGTCGATCAGCTCTACTACTTTATTGCGCCTGACGGATGGAGAGTTTGTTATCATGCTTCTGCACTGATTGTGAGTAAACTGTTTGCAGGTAAACGTCACCTTTGACATCTTCACGGTCGAGACGAACTATGACTGGTTGGCGATCTTTGATGGACCCACAGCCAATACAACACTTGCCACCGCCTTTGCTAAGTAAAAAATTGCATTAAAAAAAAGTTCTTCTTCAGTCTAACAGGCGAGATTTTAACAACACCTTTTGTTTATGCGAGCACAAGCAATACTTTGACTATGCGGTTCTTGACAGGTGAGGCCTGATAATGAGCGAAAACAATCTTTTAGATGGAAGCATAAATCGGAAAGGCTTCCATGGCTACTATTTTCACTTCTAGCCAGCGTTCCTGTTCTTGTTCATAAACAATTGACTAACAAACTAGGACTTTTTTGTGAGCGGATGAAAGCACTATTACTTGCAATTTTTCAGAAAGCTTTATTACAAGACCAACAAAGAAGACAATTATTTTGTCGAAATACGCTCCTGTAGTTCTGCGTTTTCGCTCCTGCGCAGTCCAAACGGAAGCATTGAGCCGGGTGTAGAAAGGGGGAAGCTTAGTTCTGAGAGGGACATACAGAGGAGATATATGGGGACTCTGGCGTTTAACGCTCTAGACCTACGACAGGGAATCTCCCATTCTTGACATGAGGAAAATTCTTGAATGTAACACCGACGTGGTCTTTCGTTTCCAAATAGGAACGCCCACAAAAGGGTAGATCTGCTTGCAGTTTTACACGAACAAAGTCCATCGACTTACCGATAACGATTGGTTAGCACACCTCCTCATGATCAGAGACGCCTTCGATTTTCTAGAAAGTGTTGATCTTACAATATAAGTGAATTTCGAACCAATTATTGTCCGCCATGTGGTCGCATCCACAACTGTTTTGCTTGACTTTAATTGTAGCACTATTAGTGTAAAGAACGGTTTGGATGCCGCACATCCTCCACAGTTACAACGCGTCAATGGCGTCAAGCAGGGGCTGAATCGTCTAAAGATTCATCTGCAAAATGAGAACCGTTACATGTATGCCGAAGAGCAACAAAAAATAATAAACGGAGTGGAGGATAAAATGAAAGGAAGGATAAAGAAGCCAAACAATTCGCGGCTTTCCCGCGCAACTCAATGTTTTTTGTCTCATAGAACGATCGAGGTCGATCAGACTTGCTAATTGGGCCTTCAGAAATGTAGTGAAGGGTCATGCTACAGGCAGCCATTTAGCACCATCTTTCATTTGAGCGACTTTCGTTTTCTACTCCGACACTTTTCAAGACAATAGCATTGCAATTGCTGGGCTGATTGAGCTCCTTCACTAAAGCTTGACTCCTATTGTGCCTTGCACTTTTCTCGTTTCAGGTGTCATAAATCTTTATCACAAGGCAAACAATCGACAAGAATTTTTTTCGGAGAAATGCAATCTCTGGAGCCATGCACTGGCTCTCCAATCGTAGTCCAATCAAAACCTAAGAATCGAACACTGTGCTTGCTTTCCTTCGTGTTCTTCTAGCATCATCTCAATCGCTGCTGACCGTCGAAATCGCAACCAAGTTAGGCCGCAGCAGAAGAGGAGAAATCTGTTTGAAGGTGTAACATGTCTTGTTCAAATGACCTACCATCCCGCCATTGATTGATCCACTTGAAGAACTCGAGCGTTTTCACTTCGCCCATGGCATTGTCAAATTTAAATTCACTGGAAGAAAAGATAAAGCCCTCGTTGCATCGGAAGAACCATGTTCTATTGAACGTGCACATGGTTTAATTTGAGATGTCGTACCATTGATTTCCGTTATCAGAGTATATCCAACGCTTCATCGCCTTTTTTCTGGCTTTGATAATCGTCACATTAGATGCGCCATATTGCCATGCGTCCCTGACGTGTCCATGATGTCAGCCCAGTTGAATCGTCTAATGATTCATCTGCAAAACGAGAGCATCAACACAAACGAAGAGTGAAGGACAAAACTGAGGAGACGGATAAACGAGAAGAAAGAGCACGCGACATTCTCGCGCAAAATGCGGTTGCGACTAGCCTCCTGCAGCAAAAGGTCGATGAGAAGACTGAGACTGATTGTGAGCGTTTTAGGGTTGCAGAGGGGCTATGCTAACGGCGACATTTTCTCATTGCTTTGGGCACGACAATAATGCATAATTGGGATCTCGTTTGAGACACTTGCATATATATGTATACTGGGAAGACCTTTAGCTTTCAGCTCGACAACAGTGTTTGATTGAGGTCCGCTGGATCTCGAAAATGCGACTGGTTCGGATCCTTAGGGTTTCCTGGGAGCGACTGGGTCGGTCCCATAAGACCTCAAAAAGGCCAAAAAGCGACTAGGTTGGTATCCCAGGCCAAATTTGCGACTGGGGTCCGCCAGTTGCGACTGGGTGGGTTCGTTAATTTTATGAACCGGCTCGTACACTGCTCGACAAAGTTGGTAGAGATCTTCTTCTGATCGCGTGCAGTGTTGTTAGGGTCGTTCGAGAGCGTGCCGCAGTGACTAACAGCATACCTACGAGCAATAAAAGATGTTCGTTATGGGTACTTCTGCGCCCTTTGATAGCACCGCGGACAAGGGAGGAGCCCTCACGCTGACAGACGATCATGCGCTCTTGGACCCTTTGTTCGGCTGCTCTTTTTGGTTTCTTTTTAACTCGACTTCGAGGTTTGAAAGTCTCTTGTATCTTACTAAGTATTGAATACGAACAGAAGCCGACACAGCCAGTAACCTTCCTCCATGCCCGGACTCGTGGACCTTCGTCGAGTACGGCAACCTCTCGACCAGCTACTGCTATTATCAGTCACCCTACTATTTGAGTTTCGCAGCCGCGCGAAATACCTGCTTGGAACTTGGCGGTGATCTCCTATCGATACGAGATCAAACTGAGTACGCCGAGATCTTTCGTGAGCGGTTTTTTGATTTCCAACAAGGCTTTCAGCTCTTGTCAATCAAACACCGCTTTACGTGAGCTGGCTCGGACTTCGCTACAATAATATTCTCGGTTATATTTACTGGAGCTTCACCGACGGAACCAGCGCGAGTTACCTACCCTGGGTTTCCGGTCCGGCTTTTGGGCTGACTATGAGATTCAAGTGTTTCAGGCCAACCAGTAAACGATAATCTCCAGAACTGCACGGCCTGGAGGACACAGTCGCCGGGCGATGGATACACAACGCTGCCCTGCACTCAATCTCAGCCTTTCTGGTCTGTTTCATGCTTGAAGCTTATTGAAATGTAGGTGCAAGCAGCAATCTGCATGGTGAGTTGCTGCGAAATTGAAAATCTCCCCAATCAGGTGCCCGCCGACGCTTGCGAATGGGTCATACGGCGCGGGGACCATTTCGTCGTCAAGTGAGTTTTAGTCGTGTCTGAAAGGAATTTGAACCCTTCACTTTTATTCTCGCTCTGTTATGCACCGGTATCAATGGAAATGAAATCAGCAGCGCAGAAAAACATCTGTTTCAATCAAACAGGAAATGCTACCGTCATTCATTCACTTGTTCGTGATGGTTGTTTGTGGTTCTCAAAGATTATTTCTTCAAAAGGTTGCCAATAGAGCACACAAGACGTTGAAAGGACAGATTGTGTCGTAAGATTCAAACGCGTGGTAAACAATTCAGAAGCTCAAAGCGTTGATCCGTAGGGCACCTATTTTTTTTGTTAGCTGAAGATCTGCTTCAGATTATCCCAACAACTACGACAACAACCTCGATTGTCTCTACCACATTCGAACCTACTCGAATAATACGATCTACCTCGAGTTTCGGGAATACGATGTGAGGTCAACGTCTCACAATCAGAGCCTTTTAGGTCGAGCCACGATGGGACTACGTCATCATCTATGACGGACCGTGGGACACTTCTCCTGTCATCGCAAAGTTTGTATTCCGCCATGATTCCCCAACCATCGAATATTTTTGCTTCAGTATTACTAACGGCACCAACATGAAACTAACTTACGAATCAACTGGACCGGACATGACATTGCTCTTCCATACAGGTGCTCAACTTTTCAGAGTTGAATATTTTTCAGATGGCAGTGTTGTTCGTAAAGGCTGGCAAGCATATTGGAGAGCAATGTTAGCCGTCGTTCTTTTTCTAATGATTTTCAGGCCAATCCCCGACGCGTACGTCTTCAACGAGACAGGATCCGGGGAGTTCTTCTCTCCTCAATATCCTGACAACTACGGAAACTTTATGGATCAACTGTACTACTTTATTGCACCTGACGGGTGGAGGGTTTGAAATTTTCTCGAACAGTTAGCCACAAAAGTGTCTAGATCAATGTTACGTTTGACTTTTTCACTACGGAAACGAACTGGGACTGGCTGGCCATCTTTGATGGACCGACTGCAAACACGACTATTTCTACGGCCATTGCCAAGCGAGCTTTCTTGTTTTAAGAAAATTCCCGTATTCAGTTTAACCGGGAACTTGACCGACATCACCCCATTTGTTTACGCGAGTACCAACAACACATTGACATTGAGGTTCCTAACAGGTGAGCCAAATTGCTAGTGACGAAACCAACGAATTTTTCAGATGGAAGCGTCGTTCGACAGGGCTTCCACGGCTATTATTTCCACTTCTAAAACATGCCTTGCTTGCTGGCCATAAACATTTTGCTGATTCAAGACTATTGTCTGTGAGAACCAAATCGACTCCCAAACACGATAAAATATTTCTATCTCGATAGAGGCCCAAAGGGCGAGAAAAGGGGGAAGTTTCCTTTGGTGCAGATGAGAGAAAAGAACGT
>JAQIXL010000938.1:0-22848 GCA_034700245.1 Poikilolaimus oxycercus
AAAAGACTGGGAAGAGGTCGAAGGGCGTTGTTCTCGGCGGGCTCGCGCGCCACTCGTGGAGTGGTCCGAGAGAGCCTCGTCCGCGGTCCGCGATGATGGCGGTCCTCGTCGACCCCCATCGCCTCCGCCACAGCCACTTGAATCTTCTGTTCTCTGACTGTTTTCGCTTTTGCTTTCGCCGACTCTTCAGCACTGCCTTGGATGTTTCCTTCGAGTTTTGTCAAGGAAAAACACGAAAAGTTTTTTTGCCCTCCGCATCTCCTTTTCCCTCAAGTGGTGTTGGCATTGTTTGACGTTGAAGAAAGGAGGCGCGATCTCTTGTCTCCCCCCTCACGTGCGAGGTGCCTCTCTTCTGGCACTCGTGTGAATTCTCTTTGCTTCCAAGGTCTTTGACGCACTTGCATCAACTTCTGCCTTACTGACTTGTTGTTGTCACAAAACGGCTTTTGGGCTTCGTCTTACTGTGACAAAAAGTCTTAATAAATAATGTTAAGGCTCTGTCGAAGAAGAAGCCGCTGTTGGCTTGGCGATCGAAGAAGCGAACGGCGACGACGAAACGATGACTGCTTACGACGACGTGAGACCTTTTTGTCTTTCTTCTTTTTACTCTCGGGCTGTTTTGAATCGAGAGAAGATGCAACAAATAGAATAGAATTCTCCCAAATACGAAGAGATCCGGCAATGATCGTCCTCCCTCTCCCCGCGGGGCTCGTTGTTTCCTCTCCGGCACAATGGCAAGACGGGAAGTGGCTGTCTTTGGCCGTTTCTCGGCCCGCCGCATCGAGGAGCGCGTTGCTAATGCGAGCCGAAGAGGGAGTGAAGAGAGAGAAGGGCCGACGGCGGATCACACGCTGCTCTCTTCTCGTGGCGTGCTCCCTTTTCGACAGCTTTCAACTCCGTTTCGAGTAGTGCGTCATTTCACGCCTTGTCTTGAGTGCTGCGCGGTTCGACGAGGATTCTCTCGTATTTCGGGCAAATCTTTTGAAACTCGCTTCAGGGTTCAGTCTTTAGAGTTTCATCTAACCTTAAGGTTGCTTTAACGTAACTTCTTTGGTTGTGAAGTTTCGCTGCGATTGCGCATTTCTCACTTGGCCGACGACGCGAAGGCGCTCCTTTTGAATTCATGGCAGGTGTGTACGCCTGTGCGACGTCGCTGAGGGAATGAAACCACAGCCCTCTCTGCTCAGAATGGGCTTGGTCAGGGTGGGAAGGGTGATTGAGGTAGAGGGAGCCTTGCAGCGATCTTTCGATTTATATTCCAGGCGCTATGTCTGGCGAGGGAATCGTGTCCTGCTGATTCAAACAACAACCTCTCAGGTACGACGCCGTGGCTCCACGGTGTCCGGCGCAAATGGCGTCCGTCGACTCCGACCGATCTCCATGATCGAGGTGCTTCCCACTTCGAATCCCGAACATCCATTCGTCACCAAGGTTCATTTCTCAGAAAAAAAGAACAAACAAGAGTTTAGGCGAAGAAGACGCATAGTGGTGGCGGTGAGGGGAATCCCGGCCTGCGCTCCATGCTCTACGGACTGCACTTCAAGCTGTACGATTTATTCTTCTAGGTTATCTCACTGTGCTTTACAGGGAAAAGGAGGAGGCGCAGTACAGGAAACTCATGAATAAAACGAGAAGTAAGTTTCTTTTAGCATATATGACTATGCAGACTTCCCTGGGCTAAACAGTGAAATGAATGCCAGACCTCAGGGACCAAGGGGAAGCGTTCAGTTCCAACAAATTTATTCCACTGGTGTTCCCTGATGTATGACAATGAGGCGATGTGCGTCAAGACGACTAACACAATTGGGATCCTCGACTTGGGATGCTTCGCCACTCCTCCAACGACTAAAGGGAAAGGAGAAGGAGCAAAAAGGAAAGAATGATCTATGGGAGACGCTCTTCTCGATTCTCTTTCCCCTTTCCCCTCTGACCCTTCGTCGCTGAGCTTTTTACTGTGAGAAGAAGTTGGAGGCCGTGGAGAAGAGCAGTCGTTCGTCATTGCAGCTCCTCAAGAGGCGCAAATTCCTCTTTCAGAACGCCCCTCTTCCGCGTCCTCTTCATCGCTTCTTCTGCTCCTTTGTCTTTCCACCAATTCAAATCTCCGCTTTTGAATTGTCTTTTTCCTACCTCTCATGAGCAGCTTCTATACTTCATTGAAATACCTCAGCAAAGACGAAAAAAGCAAGCTGCATTCTCTTTTTGGCTCTCCTTCCTTCAAAAAAATACGTGAAGGACACTTAGATCAAGACAAAGCGGCGGCGCTCGGCTTCTTTCTTGCAACTCGACTCTCGCTGTTCCTTTTTGTCTCAAATAAGATCCTCATTCGCGATTCCGGGTAGCGTCTTCTTCTTGCTCTCTTCAAGACCACGTTCCCCAGGGCGTGCTGCCCCCGAAGAAGAAGCTTCTTGAAGGCGGCGGTGCACGCGGCGGCCGTGGAGAAAAGTCGTCAAAAATCGCCGAAAAAGATCTTTCCTCGCCCCGGGGCGCGGCGCCTTGGCTCCCTTGATGACGTCATTGGGACCGGACAACAAGCTGCCATTCATAGTCGCGCCGGCGCGCATTACTCCCTCCTGCAGCCGGGGGCGCCAAGAATCCCGCTCCCTCGAGACCGTCCCGAAACCCTTTGGTGCCCCGCTTTTCCTTGGCAATGCATCACTCAGCGGTGCCTGAAACATTTCATTTACACTCTGTTGAAGAGCAAGAAAATGGTCAACGATCTCAGTGTCGCCAGCGGAATTTCTCTCCTGTTTTTGACTTCACCAAAAACAACTCCCAATGGGAGTTCCACAAGCGCCAAGCGAGAAGATGAAGAGAGAGCGGGAGAAGAGCTTCTCGCTCACTCCTCGACGACCCACACCACAAATACACGAATTCTGAAATGGGCAAGTGAGGGCGCGTTTTTCGGCCATAGTCTGATGCTGCTCGGTCTCCTGCTTTCCCCTTCTCCTTCCCTCCCCGGCTTCTCCTTCTTCAGCGACTGCTCACGTTCCACTCAATTTACACATTCCCCTCGGCATCCCTTCAGGAGACTCGCGGCCAATGGAAGTCTCAGTGAAGGGATTGCGTGGAGGGCCTTCGACGTCTCGTGTTCCCTTCGAGGAGGAGGTTTCTGGCGCAGTTCGCCTCTTCTCCCTTCTTCTTCTCGTTCTCTGACGTTAAAGATGAGGACGAGATTCCTCTCTTCTCCTTTTGCAGAGCTCCTCTTCCTCCACCATTTATCCCCCTCTCCTCGCCCAAAACTCGCAGGCACTCGAGCAAGGAAGCGAGCCCCGTTTTATGCATTGTCCGACGTCTCGAGGAATGGACTCTCCCCTCCTCATGTTATCCATCAAATCCTCTTCTTCCCGATTCGTCGTACGAAGTGACGGCATCCTTGCGTATTCCAAACTAGACAGCTCACGTTGCTCTTTTTCCTACTTCCGACATTTATTTTGGGGAAAACAGCAGTCTGAATTGTTCAGCGCATTCAGTCCCGGGTCGTAAACATTGATGTCATCTTTACCTTTTCACACGATCCTGGACTACAATGGTAGAACAGAAAAGGTTCCAAGTCGGGATTCCAATTTCGACTCGAAAACGACGCGCCGTGAGAGCCATTTGTCGTTTGACGTCGAGACAAGGGGAATTCGTGTTTCGAGGCGAGCAAAGCGAAATGCATGCGCTTTGACTGGAATCGAGTCTCGCCCTCTTTCCTTCTCCTGCCAATGCACAATGGGCACGAGCTCTTCGGGGAAAAAAGCTCACGTGTATTTAGAGCCTCTCGATGCAGACCAAAAAGACTCCAGTAATTCCTTTGTGGAGCATCGGCGCGCCAGAAGACTGGCTGATGGTCTTGGAGAGTCTTCAGCTGTTTGACGCAAGAGCGGCTCACCGCCGGCTTACTCGCTAACTCAGCGGTCAAAGAGGGAAACGGGAGAAAGGAGTTGCTGTTTTCGTGACTTGAACTTGAAGAGGACGAATTCTGGTGGAGGAAATTCGATTTCATCGTCCCGGAAAAGGTCGAATTTGCATAATTTGCTGAAGAAGTTGTCGCTTGTTCGATTCGTCTTGACCACTTCTTCGTCGATAACATCCTCTCTGTTATGAAATCGATGTCGTTGTGTTTTTCTCAATTTCGTCACGGGGATCGACAAAAGGACTTCCTGCTAGCAGATGTCGACTGTATAAACAGAAAACGAGGGAGAAGCAGGACCCTGCACGTGTAGTGCCTTTCTCTCCTTTGCTTGTCATCACATGACAAAGCCGTGTCGGCGAATCCAAACGAAGGGAGTCAAAATTTGGTCTCCCTCTCCGGAGTCGGAGCGTCGCGCCTAGAAATCACATTGCGTCCTCGTGGACGAACTTTCGGTGGTTGGCAGCTGGAGGCCGTCGTCCAGTTGGCGGCGGCGGCATCCACGAGCACGTCGCGCGCGCCATTTGATTGGAGGCCCGGGGGCCGAAGGCGAAGAAGAGGCGAGCCGAAGCGGGAGAGGGCGAAGAGGCCCCCCGGCCGCCCATCGCCTTCTCCTCCTCCACACGGCGCCAAATTTATCGCTCCCGATTTGTTCGTGTCCCGCGCTTTTTCCCTTCTTCCGCCTTGAGTGGCTCTCTCTTTCTCTATTATCCACTTTCTTGCCTCATCGCGCATTCGAACACCGTTGCTCTTCTATGCATGCCTTTCGTGTTTTATAACTTTGCACTTGGCCGTTGCGAAACTAGCTTTTGACACTATATAAACTGTTTGAAAACGTTGAGCACTAGATCTTGAGAATCAAAACAGAAAGTCAGAGTTTATCGAGTCCAAGAGCACTCTAACAGTGTGTGCGAGTGTGTTTTTCATCGCCTAACCACTAACACTTGCAGATGCCACCATGACGTGACAGTGGATGGATGGAGGAGCGCTCGAGCTTCCTGCCCAAATGGCTGCGCGAGGGCAGTCGACGAGGACGGGCGAGTTGTGCCAGCACCGTCGTCGACGTCGGCGTCGCCGCCGCCACTCCAAACAGGCGACCTCCACGGCCTTCCTCGGCCCGTCCAGCCTCGGCAGCCAGTGCCGCCACGACGAGATGCCGGCCATCGCCGGCCCATCGCAGCATCACCCTTCAGCAGATAGCGCCGGCTCCGGACCCGACAGTGCCGCCGCCGCGCATGCACAAGAGCCTCTCCGACTACGTCATGGGCTGTGAGTGCATGTTACTAATCTCTGATCCTCCTCTTTCTTCATCTCTCTGGCCCCTCTGAGCTTATCCCAGATTCGGAAACAATATCAAATTACGAGAAGAAGGCACTCGAGAGAGTGGGAGGAGAGCCTTCTAATGCAGTTCGGGGACCATAGTCCTCCTCACACCTCGACTGGGTGGGGAGAAGCGAGAATGGAAAGAGCCCCTCTCGCACATCTGCGGCCACGGAAGGGGGAGACACGACCCAGTAGTTAGGCTGTCAGCGCCGACGTTCGGCTGTGTGGTAGCTCTCTTCTAAACATGAGAAGACGACGAAGAAACGGTAGGTTCCGCGTGTACGGTGGCTCTCTCTTCCCCTCCTTTCAGTCCTTGAAGGACTCCCCTTGCCCACTTCGCGCCCTCTTCCTATCAGTCGAAGACAAACACAAAAGGGATCTCTTCTCTCTCTTCGAGTCGAGTTGAGGTCTCTGTGAGCCAGGGTGTCCTTCGCGCGTGGCCGCCTACTCGGCCTAGGAGAATACGATGACTTCCTCGCACTTCTCGATCTTTCTGCTACTTCGAGGAAACACTTGAACGCGAGAGGACTGCACCCGACTTTGTGGGGGCGATCACCTTCCCGGAGGATAGACGACTACGGGGGCGTTGTGGAGGGATTGCCGCCGAGACTGCGAGCCAGACCTGAAACCTTAGATCGTCGACAGTTGGCAGGGCCACCGCTGTCCTACTCTAGAGTTTCGTTGTCGCGCCCGCCCGCCAGGTCGCAACGGGAAAGACGCGTAGACGACACTCCTCGCCTTGCTGTCCTTCTTCTCCGTCTTCTTCAGCACAGATCCTCTTCTCGGTGGTCCACCGAGTGTCTTCGTCTTCTTTCCTTCTCCTTCTTCTTCTTGCTCGCTTTGCAGACTCGGGATCATTAGGCGTTCCCCCTCAAGAGAGAGTATCAATGAGCTCAAAGTGTCAATCCGCCTGCACCGTGGCGCTTCACAGTGATGCGATTCGTGCTTGTTTTGACGTCACACGCGAAGAGTGCGAAACTGTTTTGAAACGAGAAGAAAGTCTGTCTGTTCTGTGTGAGAAGAAGAAGAAGAAGAACGGGGGCTGGGAAAGTGGGATGGACGAGGTACTTGAGAGGGCCTTGGCGGAACGGATCTCTCTTTCTTGGTTTAGTCACAGTCAGTCGACGGTCGCCAGACACTTGTGAAAGAGACATTTTAAAGAACGCACTACATCTCTCTAGAAGCATCTGCCAATGGAAAGTGTTGAATTTATAGCACGCAGCGCTTACCTATTCATAGTCCCAATTCTTTGAAGTAAACAAGGTTTGGATTAGAAGTGTGAGGGGAGCCTTCTGAATTGCACGAATGAGGTAGGAAGGCGATTCCAGAAGGGGAGGCCGCAGTCATAAACAAGAAGCGCGCCATCCAGGTGAAGCCACAATGGCGACAATTGTTCAAGCCTCCTTTGCCGCGACCGACTTGTGTGTGCCCCGCGTTCCAACGGCGGCTGGCCAAACCCGCCACAGCCGCTCCATCGCTGCCGTCAGCGCCATCGGGGCAGGAGGGCCTCCTCCCGCTGCTGCCAACCTCTACCTTCCTCAACCATCAGCTCTCTTTCTACTCTACACTCTCATGTTCTTCTTCACTTTTTCCTCCTCTCACACGTGCTGGTTTTGTGCGGCGATTGTAACTCTGGAAGTGGCCTCTCTTCGTTGCAGTCGCTGAGAAGTTGCTTACCCTTCCTTGCCGTGATCCAGATGTTGCCACGGCGAAGGCGCTAGAAGATATGGCCGGAGAGGGACGCGGAAGAAGAGATGCAGCAGTTGCTGTCCTCCTATCAGTCGCTGCGCGAGCGCAGTCCGCTTCTCGAGCGTCTCCCCGCCTTCGATAGCGTCGCATCGACGTCGACGGCCGAATCGGGCACCTCCTCCACTTCGGCCGTCACCGGAAATGCCGCCGCCCTTCAACGTCGGAAGTCACGGCGCCGGAAGAAGAGCCGCACCTTCAATGATCGTAAGTGTTGGATGTTTTGGCGATCGCCGTCCACCTTCTCTTCTCATCCTCCTCCTTCGCGAACATCCGCTATTCTCGGAATTCTCCAACGTCGTCTATGTGTCGTCACTTGGCTGTCTTCTGTTTGTACAGTGCAGGACTCTCTACGAGGGGGCATTCGTGTCTTCTCTCCTTGCAACGCGGGGAGGGGGCAACATCGTGTGAAGGACTCTCGTTCGATGATTTCTCTCGTTGGAAAGGAAGAGGGAAGAGCAGACGGCCCGCGAGGATTGCCACACCGCTAACAACCCCCTTCACCTCCCCTTCTCTCTCTCTAGCGCTTCACCTCTTGAGATATTTTACAGAACTCGCAAACCCCTCTCGGCCAGACACTAGCGAGTTCGAGGATCAGACCACTGGGGCTTTGTCTTTGGAAGATCTCCCAGTAGAGCTTAAGCATGAATGACCTCATCTCGTGTGTGCCGCCGTCCCCGGAAGAGATCATGCAAGTCGCATGAAGGAGTCGCGTGAAGGAGGAGCGTCTCCAGCTGTGAATGAGCGAGTCTATCGCGGCATTGATCCAAGGCACTCTCCGCCGGCTCTTCGGCGTCACAGCAGCGGGCGGCGGCGGCGCGAGGATTGCCACAGACCAGGAGGAGGCGCAGGAGGTGCGCTCGCCCCCCGATCCACTTCTCGGCCCCCGCGCCCCGGCCACTCTCCCGCCCTCCGGGCACAGCCCGAGGCATCCATCGATTGATCTGCCGAGTCCGAGACAAACTTCTCGGCGGAGCAGCAGCACGGCAGCATTCGGTCCCGCTTCCTGTATCGCTTCTTCCTCGCCCTCCAGCCCGACTCCCCGTCTCCTTCCTTTTTCTATGTGCCTGCTGGCTGCGCTTCTTCCGCACTTCGAGCGCCGTTGAAACCCGAGTGGACGTGGCGGTCGCCGAGGCCTCCGGCGGCGGAATTTCGGAAGCCGCTCTCGGCGCCTCGTCGCCGCGGTGTCGGATGGCCGCTCGCCGATGATGAACGCCGACGAGGACGCGGAGCGCCACCGTCTCACGCCGCGTGCCGCTCGCCGTCATGCCGACACGATGCCGCCGATGCCGCCGTCGGCGCCCTCCACGCCGCTGCCCTCGCGGCATCTGCGGCCGCCGTCCTCGCCGCGACTTTCACCAAGACTTATTCGAGATCTGGACGTGCCGAAGATGTGGAACAATCTGCGAAAGAAGAGCATCAGCGAGTTGAGTCTCGTCTTCGATTTGATCCGCGGCTCGCCGTCACCGTCGACGAGCCAATTCATTCACCCCGAACGCGCCTCAACAGGCAATCTTCGGACACGAAGAAATGCTCGAGTGAACTGGCACGCGATGAACCCGCATCACATCCAGAAACAGTTCGTCATGGGTGAGTGTCCCCTGTCCCTCTTCTCGAATTGAACATGTGCTCGTGCATTTCTGTCTTCTTTCTTCCTATCTGCTTGTTGCCTTTTCACCTCTCCCAGCCCTGAGGCCTTGCACAGGGATCATTCGTCTCTGCCCGCTCGCGTTCGCTTCCTTCTGTCCCGAGGAGACCGCGAGTGTGTCTGACGCTCTCTAGGTGTTCTTGAAACTCTCTCCGCCATCCGCCACCGCCGCCTCTCTTCTCGCCGCGTTTATTTCTTGCGCCTCCTCTCCCCGTCGGAGATGCCCGCGGTGCGTAATGTTTACTGGGGGCCACTTTCTACTTGCTGCACTTTGTGACTCCGGGCGATGAGGATGTCCTCCTCGAGGAGAAGCGACCAGGAAATGACAACATTTGGATTTCATTTTTGAGGAAAAGAGGAAGGAAACACTAAGCGATGGACGCGATCAAGGTGTGGGCAACACCTGAGGGGAAGGAGGAGACGAGAGAAGGAGGGAAAGTTGTGTCTCGACCTCGACTCTCGACGGGGGTGTAAAGAGCTTTTCTCTCTCTCCAATGGGTGCACTCACTTTTCATCCCCGGGCTCTTCTCGCCCTTCACCGTCCATGGCCGTAAGAGAAGAAGAAGAGAGTGAAGAGAAGAGGACAGGTGTCTGTCGTCTTATCCCTTCACACATCCGCCCACTTACTTCGTCACCTGCAGAGGGAGTGAGAACTTTGATCGGCATCAGGAAACACTTTTTGTTCTGCAAAAGAAAACCGAACTCCCATCGAAGAGATTACCCTTGGAACCCTTTTGACTTTACTCTCGCGACGTCATTTTCTCTCAAGATATCGAGCCGCCCCCCATTCATTGAGAAAAGAGAAGGGCGTGGAAATAAATAGCGGAACTGAAACGTGCAGATCCGTAAACAACTGGTCGAGCGAAAATTGAAGGAGGGCGCCCTCCTGCTTCTTTCACCCCCCGACGACAGAAGCCCTCAACAGACGCCTCTCGTTTGACTGCAAATTTTCGTCACTCAATCAAGTTCTTGTGCAAAGTCAGTGATGATGCTAAAAAGCAAAAATATCTCCTGAACCCTTGGGGAAGTTGTTGTGTCCCTTCCGGATGCGAGGAGAGCCAGTCTGAGAGACCCCGGAAAAACATATTTCGGAAATCGACCAGATGGCGGAATCGGCCGAAGACGCCAAGAAGAAGAAGTCAGAAAATTAAATTCGACCCGCTAACAAGTGCTGTGTAGTTCCGGAATTTGATACCAAGAGCCGAAATGCGTCGACATCGCGGCGTTTTTGAAGCTTTCGTCGTTGCTTCGTCGTTTAGGGTGCGCGCGCGTTTTTAAAGGCCCGCCGCTCCTTCCTTCTCCTCCTCCTCCTCGCTCTTCGGGAAGAAGCCGACCCCGGGTCGTCCCTTATTTGGTCTCCCGAGGCAGCAACCCTCTTATAAGCGACATTTCGGCGCCCTCCAGCCGACCCCCCCCCCCAGTCCACTGGCGTCCACGTTCCTAGCCGTCTACGATTCTGTTTTTTCCCTTTCGAATAATACGACGTTTTTGGTGGTGAAAAGTTCTGGACGGGGTCCAAAAAACGCGCCAAGACGACGCTGAGGGAACAATAGCGGCGCCGGCGACGGCCGGAGACTCTGCACGGCCACCTTCTTTCCCGTCCCAACCACCGGCCACACACGGCATTCATGCACGCTCTTCGTCGTTGTCGTCGTCACGCTCGTCGCCATTCGCTAAAGGCCATCATGCCTGTCCTTCACCGAAAACCACCCCAAAACCCCGACCTTAAACCCCAAAAATGATCTGCTATAGATCAGGTAGGTGTTAGAGAGGGGTAGTGGTTATTTCGGCCTTGCCCAGCCCCTCGTTGCGTGCGCTCAAATATTTATGAATGGTTTTCAGTCCAAGAGGAGAAGGCGATGCAGGCGGTGCCGTCGCAGCCCATCGACGCCACCAAGTTCGTCGCTTATGTGACGGAGCGTCGAAAGAAGAGGATACTCTTCAAGGGCGAGTACTTGGTAAGCGTCTCGCTCGGGGAAACTAATTACGGCCAAGAAAGGGGAGAGGACCCTTCTTTAGTCTCTTTTCTAGAGAACAATAGATGGACGCCGTTCCTAGTATTTGGTGGATGTGCTCTCTTGTTGCAGATGATAGCACGGTCAATCGATCACGAGAAGTGTCGAAGCGACGTGGGCAGCTCGCAACCGGAGCGGAATCCCTATCCGGACACGTTGCCCTACGACCACAATCGGGTCATTCTCAAAACGTTGCCAGACAATGAAAACTCGCATTATATGAATGCGAGTTATGTAAATGTGAGTGGTTGTAAACAAGCTTGAAAGAAGAAAACATTCAGAGCTGGCTACGAGAGAAGGCATATGTGGTGACTCAATCCGTTAAAACCAAGAAAGCCAACGAGGAGTTTTGGAGGATGGTCTGTTCCTTTCCTCACAGCAATAATATCCATTTTTAGGTGTGGGAGCTGGGCTCAAACTGCATTGTGATGCTCACCAAGGTCTTTGATTTTATGCGGGTTCGTTCTAGTTTTCGATCACTGGAGGTTGACGTTGTTTAGGTAATGTGTTTGCAATACTGGCCACTGGCCAGACATCAGTTCGGTGAGATTGAGGTCGAGACACAAGAGACGAAGATTTATGCACATTTCGTAAGTTCATGTATTGTTTCAGAAAATCCCGTAGGTAATTCGAACCTTCAAACTGACTCGCGTCGACCCGGTGGACGGGCCGTCGTCGAGGATTGTGAAGCACTTCCACTTCACGGAGTGGGAGTTGGACTCCTTCCCTTACATCTCCGCCTTCATCGAGTTGCGACGACGAGTTCGACAATATGTAGAGAAGAACTTCGCCGATGCGCCGATCATCGTCCACTGCAGGTGAGCCCCTCATCCACCTTCTTCTCCTCCTCGACCTTGTCTTGTCTTCTTGTCAGTGGGGGGTGGGTGGTTTTTATTCATGTCATGCACAAACGTCGAGTCCAAGGAGAAAGAGGAAAGAAGCGGGCAAGAGAGAGAAGGGGAAGAGGAGCTAGGGACGAAGCACGGGCATCACACTGAGTGACATGCGAGAGCGCAGTTTTACACACCGGGACACTGCCCCGCCACCGACGCGCGCGGCGCCCCTCCAGCAAGCTCGCCGCCGCCGGTGCAGCACATGAAAGCTCCCGCAGGAGGAGGAAGCGCATGTGCTAGTCAGTCTAGGACACTCTATTACACGTAGTGAGAGGGCAGCAGGGGATTCGAGATAAATTCTTAAAGCCGAGTTCATTAGAAGAGAAATTTAGCCTAGATATCCTTTTGTGCAATTGACTAGCTGGAAATGGTTGCATTGGAGACGGGAACAAGAGGCGGGATAGATGCTATCCAGGGACTTGTCATTCTTTCGAGCGTAGTCTCGCAGCCAATATTCAATCTGACGTGAGGAAGTGTTGTCTTTTGACCTGAAATTACCTGTAATCGACTGAAGTCGAGGAGAAACTGAATGGCGGCGGCGGCGGCGCGTGGACCACAAACATCGGCGATCACTCCATTCGTGCACATGTGATCGCAGAGAAGTTGTCGACATCTTGTTGCGTAGCCCAAGGGAGTGTGTTGGAGCTTGTGCACCTCACCGCAGAGACCGCGACAGCGCCTAGCGAGTTGTGGTGCTGCCGCCGTGTAGCATGGGATATGTTTCACCATCTGGAACATCTTTGGTTTTTACTTTGATGCGATGAAAACCTCAGCATAGCGCGTGTGACAAACATATTCGCGTAGGTTGAATTGCACCGAATAGCCGCATTCATCGAGGCATCGCGAATGCCTTCTGTCGATTTCGCAGAAAAGCCAGAGGTCGCGTGCCGATACCACGGATGGCACGTCGATGCTTCCGAAAGCCATATGCGCCTAGAGAGGAGTCGTTATGACATTCTCGCGATTTATGTGATGAGGAAGTACTTAGAAGGAGGAGGAAGATGGAGCTAAAGGAAGAAATACTTACGTTCACCATGTCCATGCTAATGCTGAGATCCGAGTTGCAATTTTGAACGCATTTCGCGTCGCTAAGGACATCGTCGCGTCTCACGCCATGAAAGAATGCTGAAACGAAGGAATTCTTGAGATGACTCGAGCTTACCTCTCGCCCCTTCATCTCTAACAGGTCCATCACCATTGTCTTGATCGTCGAATTGTTTCTCCAAATAGGCCAACGAGAACCCGCTTGGTCCTGAAAACCGGCCAGACCTTTTCAAAGAACGTCGATAACATCTCTTACCGAGAGAACTACAGGGCAAGGCTGCTATTGTTAGGAAGACGCCGACGACGCCGACAAAGGGCATTTTCTCAGCTGACAGCCATGCCGAGTGGTGTGCGCGACGAGGGTGGGAGGGCACTTTTTCGTCTCTTCTTCTTGAAGAGAGAGTGAGAGAGACTCGCTGTCAGAGGTAGCGGCAAGACCTTGGGGGTCGCGTTGAGAAAGGTCGAAACCTGAAGACACACCTCCTTTTCTATATAATTGCGCCGGATGGTGACAGATTTTTGAATACACCCAGACAGTTTCGTTCGAACGGCATTCACAGACCAAACAAAAGAATTGAAATTCTTTTTTGAACTTGATCGGAAATGGGAGAGGACGCATTGTTTCGAGTCATACCAAACAATTGGTGCCGGGAGAGTGAAAGCACAGAACCCTTCGAGTGTGCCTTCTCGGAAACCGAGGCAATCAAGGTTCGAGAGAGAAGAAGCCAAAGGGAGGGAAACGGGACAATACCCTCTTGTTCTCTAGACGACCCTCGAGAGAGAGAGAAGAGGGAAGTTATGGCCTCGAGAGTCTTGGACCACTTGGTCTGGGTGAAGGTCTTCTAATGCATGAAGGGAAGACTATATCCGGGAAGAGCAGACAGAAAAAGAACGGAAGGGTGCGAACGAGGGGGAGGGGGGCGCTCGGCGTGGACATAAC
This sequence comes from Poikilolaimus oxycercus, assembly GCA_034700245.1. NCBI lineage: Eukaryota > Metazoa > Nematoda > Chromadorea > Rhabditida > Rhabditidae > Poikilolaimus > Poikilolaimus oxycercus. The sequence continues at coordinate 13,502 of JAQIXL010000938.1, forward strand.
AAAGAGCCGGGAAGAAGGAAGGTGTTCACGCGTGAGAAGGCGATGAGACAAAAAGAAGCTGACGCTCCGTCCTCCGGGCGCGCGAGGCGTCGTCGGTCGTGTCGCCGCGGGCGAAAAACTGGTTGAGCTCCTTCAGTGTCAGGGCTACTGCGGTCGGGTCGACGACGCTTGCAAGAAGAAATCGGCTTGTCACTCCATCATGACCCATTCGCTTTCTATCAAACTCATCTCCTTCTTCTCGGCACTGAGAAGCTTGTTAGAAGAGCAAAAACCTGGCAGTCATGAGAACCCAGCGGCCACAGTTCTAAAACGGCGAAGTGAGGAGTGACTGTGCGGAGTTTAAGTTTCGCGTCTCGGTCGTTTTGCCTCTTCTGCGTCAAAAGACATGAAAAATGGACAAGAGGAAGAAGAAACACGTTAGGTTGGTGTAGCAAAGGAGGAAAAAGCAGGAGAAAAATGCCCGTGTTGACGGGATGATGAAGAGAGGGGCGGAAGATGCTCAGACTGAGATAAGAGAACGGTTTCAGCAATGGCGCGGGTCGGAGCGGTGCCTTTCTCGCCCTCGATGCTAACCTCGAATTGATGAAGAAGACTGGACAACTCGATGTCTTCGAGTATGCGAAGACCCTCGTCAACTCTCGGCCGCACTTGATTGACTCCGTCGACCAGTACATGTTCATCTACGAGGCGTTGGCCGAGGCGGTCCTCTGCAACATCGCTCCAATCGCAATGTGTCAACTCAAAGACCGAAGCAGCATGTACAAGGCGAAGAAGGACCGACAACTCATGGAGACTCAAGTGCTGAATGAGTGCAAGGTTGGTTGTTGACTCAAAAGTTTGAAGTTCCTTGTTTAGTTGTTGTCAATGTTGACGCCCTCGTTGAGAATTGGTGACTGCGCGGGCGGACATCGTCTCGAGAATCGAGGAAAGAACCGCGACGTCATGGTTGTGCCGCGTGAGTACCACTTTGCCCCCTCTTGTCCCTCTTGTCAAGAATGCTTGAAGTTCGAGTTTCAGCGGACCACGCGCGACCTTACCTGCAGACACTTCACGGCGAGAGCAAGGACTACACGTACATCAATGCCGTCGAGGTTCTTTCTTGTCCTTTTTGAAGAGAACAAGGGAATGTGGGTTCAGGTTGATGGTTTCACTCGAAAGGCCGAGTTCATTGTAACGGAATGGCCAAAAACGGCGACTATTGACTCGTTCTGGACGCTCGTCTACGATCATGCCTGCCACACCATTGTCAATCTCAGCAATCAAGGATCGCAAAGGGTTTGCAGTTCTTTAAAACTGTTGAGAATGGCCAAATTCAGACATATCCATCGTTCATTCATATGAAGGGCAAGGCGAACTACGGTCCCTTCGTGGTCGAGGTCCTCAACTGCCACCAATATCCAGCGATGACCTCTCATATGGTCAAAGTCATGAAGCGGGTAGGTGTCTCGATTTCCTTGAATCTTTCTCTGAGACACGCAAACAATCCAAAAGAGTATCACATCCGTTGCTTCACTAATGCTTCGGAAAGCATTATATTTTGCGCTTGCCCCACCGAGCTTTGCAAGCGAGTTTTATTTCTTCATCATCTGGGTACAGAGTGGCAATTCTCCTCCACCACCGTCGCGTTTGGACATCTTCCGCAGGAAGAACGAGCCTCGAAAGTTGCCCACTCTCGAGGGCTCGCCGGGCTTTCAAGAGGCGCTCGAGGCGAAGCGGGCACAGATCCCGGCCGGTCAATCCTTCCGCTACAAGAGCATCTATCGGGGACGCCAGGCGACGCGGTCGCTTTCACCACGCATCAGCCAGAGGGTGGCACTGGCTGAGAAGAAAGAATCACTGAAGGACCGTCTAGTCCGGGCGATGCCTCGGATCAAGAAACGCTCGGTGATGTCGCGAAGTCTCGACCGGCCCACCTCGAAGGACTTTGAAGAGGTCGAACCTCTCTGGGAACGCGGCCCGCTTAGCACGCACCTTCTGTGCCCAAATGTGTTAGAGAGCTAAAGCTTGAAGGATGGTGGAAGGCCTTCCTCGCAGACTGTCCATTTGCCCTCTTGCAGCCCATGAAAGCGAAGGTCCCCATCATTAAAGAGAAGAAAAAGAACAATGAAGTGAAAGACGTCTCGGACTTAGTGAGTACCACGAGGTGCCTTCTCGAGAAACCTCTAGAAATCCCTCATGGACAAATCCCCCGAAGGTGGCGCACCGCGGCCAAGGGGGTCAAGTTCTTCTTTGCACGATAGAAAGAGAGAGAGAGAAGAGCAAGGGAGGCGCTTCCACCGTCCCTTCAAACTTGTGAAGAGCCGAGTTCGATCCCCGTTCGAAGCCATGCAAATCCTCTTGAAAACCCTCTCGGCTGCGGTGACGCCCCTTTAGTCTTGTGTTTATGGTCAAAGTAGCGTGTTGTTGTTTCTTTCTTGTTTGTGTTGTTATGTGTTGGTCCGTCTTCAGAAGGGCGCATATGACATCACTCGTCTGATGCGGGTGAAGCGCAAGCCGGGTGACAGCGAGCTGGAGACGACGAAGCAGATTGAGCGTCTGGTCTGTCCGAGTGACCTCTTCGTGATCTGTCTCTTTCTTTACGTCCTTGGTCGTCGGAAGAGCTAAAACCGCACACTAACATGGACTTTCCAAATAGGAGTTGCCAGTAACAAGACTGACAGAGAGTGAGATGCCTTTGAGTAACAGCACCTAGGATGATCCTGCACTCGAGTGAGACTCAACCGAGTGTTGACGCCATAATTCCTCTGAGAAAAGCAAACAAAAAATTATTTTCCCCCAGAGTTTGATATGAGAATGCGGAAAGGCCAACTAGACTCAGCCCTTAAATGTGATCTTACAGACGTTTATGATCTCGGACATCATGCAGAGCGGTGCCACACAGCAGCAGCTGGAAGCAGAAGTTCGGATATGCTGCATCATCTCGGTACATTGTTACGATATTTGCTGAACAAGATCACCGATGCTACAAAATCGGTGGCTTTCTACCAAAAGCTTTAACTTCTAAAAGCGGCGATCTTCCAGGTTCGAATGTGGCCGATTGAGAACCGCGTTCCTCTTTCAACAACGGGCCTCATCGACGTGATCAAGATGGCGCGTTCGTGGCGGAAACGAGCACCCGATCGACCGGAGACGAAACCGACCATCGTATTGTCGCACAATGGCTACTCTCGATGCGGTGTCTTCATCGGCGCCAATATCTGCATTGACCAAGTTTGCCTCGATAAGCTCACTTTCATTCTGACAGATGGACATGGATCATGAGGTGGATGTCTTCCACGCCGTGAAGATGATGCGAATCAATCGGCCGCAGTTGATCGAAAAGGATGAGTACAAGTACCTCTACGACCTCATGCTCCATTGGTACATGACGAACCCCGAGTACCGCATCTTCGACAAGGCAAGACCTTCAGTTTTGAAAACGTTTGCAATCCCAGGACGACACGCCAAGCGAAGATGGCAGCAGAGTTCGCGGTGCGAGCAACCGAGCGAGTGTCAAGTCGCAGAACCACGACGTGATGGCCATTCATGGTGCCGACTCGTCGAGTGCCATCCACGGTGCGGAACGGACGCCGACGAGAAGTCCGGGTCCTGTCCGACCAGCCAAGGGCCAAGCGGTAACGGGCAACTCCACGGCCAACCACGTCCGATACCTCAACTGAGAAGCCTCTTCAAGTCGCCTTATCCCCACACAGTTTCGAGTCAGTTCAACTCCTCCAGTTTCTTCCTTCTTCTCTCCTCGAGTGCCAATGCGGGTTGCCCACTCAACACACTCACACACCGACGGTGCCTTTCCTCTCAGTCTCTCTCTCGTTCTCCTCAGCTCCCTTTCTTCCTCTCCCCGTACACTTCCTTCAGAAAAGACATAGTCATGATGCCGTTGAAAACCCGTAAGCCTTATTTTCAGTTGACTCTCTCCTTTCTTCTTCTTCTTCTCTCAACAAATTCCACTCCAATCTTGTGCCAAGTCATTCACTTTTTGTGCTCTCTGTGTTTTTTTTGTCTTCAAGACTGATTAGGCAACGTTTCTCTGAAAGTCGCTTCTAGTCCGTTTTCTTGTTCAATTGACAGTTGATATTAATTCAGGTTAAAAACTCGAAGGATGGTTTGTCCTTTGAAATCCGTGACAGGCAATAGCTTTCGTTCCTTCTTTTGTCAGTTTTCTGAATGCAATACAAATTGTCGAGTCTTTCTCTAGCTCATCCCCCGTTGTTTAAGAGAAACCCTGCAAACACACACATATTTGTTTTCTCTCTTGAAAGAGCAAGAAGAAAGTTTTGTTTTAAATGCATATATTTATTTTCGGATAAATTAAATTCTATACAGCTGGCTTGGAGACAGCTTTACGAAGAGTGAGAGGAATGCAAGAGAAGGCCGTTGGATTCTACAGACCACATAAACGGGAGAATGATTGTGATGCGATTTCTTCTTGGCTGCGCTGAATCATAAAATGGGCCCTTCAGTGACTAACTGTCGAAAGAAAGCGACCTTGAAGAAGTCGGGCTGTTCAAAAAGGTGTTCATGACATGAAAGGGACCCGTGGTCGTCCAGCTGACGTGCCCCTGCGGGCGATGGGATCTGGCCCGGGGCGACTCTTCAGGGCTTGTCGCCTCCCCTCCGGGAGTGGCCGCGGACACCGCAGACCTTGCACGATGCGGCTTGTTGTTTTGACGAAATGCTATTGCATGCTTTTTGCCTCTTCTTAATTGTTCACTTTGCAGTGATGCCAACATTATGGCTCCTCATTGTGCTCTTGGTTTGGGATGCCTTGGCCAAACCACGATTAGTCATACCAAACATCTACGATTGGCTAGAAGAAAACGCCTATGTTTGTGAGTTCATTTCATTGACCTTGTTTCTCAGACAAAGTTTCCGAAGGTATAATGACGATTAGTCACCTCCGGAACTTTTCCGAAGGCGGCCAGGAGATCACTAATGTAGTCAGCATGAAACATATCGTTGACTGCTAAGAAATGAAATCTGTTCAGTGATTTTGGCGATAGCCTTTCATGCCTTCTACGGCAAGAAGTGGGACGACGCCGCCGAGGCGTTCTGCGTCTTCGAGGGCGATCACATCTCATCGATTCACTCCGAGTTGGAGAACACTTTTGTTGCCAGTAGTTTCTCCGATCGAAAGGTGAAATCCGTCGACCATCAAACTGAAACATTTGTTGAAACGAAAAAGAGCAGACCCGACCCGACTCGTACGCCAGCGGATCGACCCGGGTCGAACCGTTCTCAACCCTGATTGTAGCGAAGCTAGTTGTTAGGCAGTGAGAGGGAGGATTTTCCCATCTTCTGTCAATGATGTGTCGAATATTGCAACTCAGTGCATCATGATCGTTATTTCAACAACGGCATCAAATATTTTCAATTCGTGGACATTGCATATCCTCATCTCCTGTCTAATCGAATTTTCCTCCCCCGTCGGCTGGGCGGGACTCAGATCCTTTCAGTCGACTTCACAGTTTCCTGGAATTCATATTTGTTTTTGCTTGGCGCCGCAAGCGATATCTGCTGTTGCAATATTTTGTGGACTAGAGAAGTTTAGGAGCGATAAATGGCTAGCTATGACACCACGCAATTCGCTCGCGATGCAGCCACTTCGCGGTTGCATTCTCAAATTATTCCACGCCGTCTATCATATGAGAGATTTTTTTTCAAATTGACAAAATTTTTGGCACAGCTTTCGCACAGGGTCGTTTGATCAATTACCTGATAGTTTTTCAAAGTTAAGTAGGCCTTCTGGTAGCTCTTTTGATGCTCTACACAACCCTACTGTTCCTGTTTTAGGCAGGCTTAAAAGACGGGTCTGAACGCTCAAAAACAGATCGGTTGAACTACACCATTTTATTTGCGCCTCCTGGAAATATTTTTAAAAAATTCTCCGTTCAAAACTGGTCAGGATAGGTGAGAAGGCAGGTTCAAGTTTGGTAGGCCCGTGCTGGCAAAAAATTCGCCGAAAACACAACTTTCGAGCCCAAAATTTGGCCAGGCACAAGTGTGTTTCAGGAAAAATATGAAAGATGACTTGAAATGTTTCTCGAATTTCGAGGATTCTGCACGATTAGCTAGTAATACATGTTCACGGCGCAATAATGTAACTGTTTACAGTTTCCGAACAAAGGAAACAATGAAAAGATCAATTTCAAATTCAAGACTTTCATATTTATTCTGAAACATATTTGTGCCTGGTCAAATTTTGGACTTGAAAGTTGTGTTTTCGGCGAATTTTTTGCCAGCACGGGCCTACCAAACTTGAACCTGCCTTCTCACCTATCCGGACCAGTTTTGAACGGAGAATTTTCTAAAAATATTTCCAGGAGGCGCAAATAAAATGGTGTAGTTCAACCGATTTGTTTTTGATCGTTCAGACCCGTCTTTTAAGCCTGCCTAAAACAGAAACAGTAGGGTTGTGTAGAGCATCAAAAGAGCTACCAGATGGCCTACTTAACTTTGAAAAACTACCAGGTAATTGATCCAAACGACCCTATGCGAAAGCTGTGCCAGATGGCTGAACAAACTTTGTCAACTTTAAAAAAAATCTCTCATATTCCCATTACTTGCTTCTGGCCTCTGGCTGTTGGAACCTCGATGTCAGTCGAAGTCGTCATCTTGACTTCTGCAGACAAGCGTGAGGTTGACCGTTTTCGACGCACTCAACAGATTAGTGGTGAGTCCAAGAAATTCCAAGAAATCCAAGAGTTTTGGCTCATCAAAGTCGCAAGAACAAGGTGCCCAAAACTTAGCAGACTCGCTTCAACAAACGTCTCGCATTCGGTACTCGCCGGGCTTGCTTGACTTCGGTTCCCAATTTTTCATCGTTTTGCTTTCCACCCTGAAACCATACAACGCTACAAGTTGAAAGTCGAAATTCAGCCTGGAGCTACGAGGCTGGTAGAAATTTCCCCGCGAGTTATGTGTTTCATGCAGCGCTATATTTCGGAGCCGTTGTTCGTGTTCCAATGTCACACAAGCGGCCATAGTTGTTTCCCATAAAGCTCTGAGAGAAGTCAAAAGTTTCACCGACTGCTGAAGGCACCAAATCTCGTCACCAATTAAGTTAAATGACATGAACGTGCTTCGCTTGCAGAAATGCGCTGTCGGACCTTTGTCAGACTCAACTGGAATTCTACTGTTTCATTCTGACCACTTTCTGGATGGCGCTGTCGGATTTTTCAATCATTTCAAGAGCAGTAGCCTTTGCGCACCAGCTACTTTGAAATCAAAGACCAACATTCGCTGTTTCAAGGTATCCATAGTAATTGCGGTGTTCGCGAAGATCGCTGATCGCACACAATCTTCTCGGCAACCTCTTTGAAGTTTTTGCATTCTTGCATTCTTATCTAGGGAAGCGCATGAGTGCTTGTTGAAAGTCCGAATGATTCTCGAATGCGTTCTTCTTGCTTGGACACTACAGGAGTCTTGGCGGTTTATGCACCTTCCTATTATTCTTTGCTTGCCCGTAACGCGCTGGTCTGCTCCTTCCTAGTTTAGATTACACTCGACCAAGAATCATTATTCCATGAAAAACGCTGTGAATTTACATATGGTCGTTGGCAATTCAAAATCTCGTTTCTGAGAACGTGACATGGAGACTGACTATGAAATTTTGTCAATCTTTCGCTTCAAAAGCTTTTCCCTGAGACAATTGCATGATTGCGCGGTTTCAGCCCATTCGAATTAAACCACCCTATTTCCCACTCCGATGATCCTTCGAATTGTTTTTCGTATTGTTTGTATTGCCGTTCTAGCTGACTGCGAATGATTTCTCAAAAAGGTCACCGCCTTCGACATCGCCGTTTCATACTCATCAATTAGTTCTCAGATGATTTTTGCAGCAGTTGTTTCTCGCAGCAGCCATGATTGTTTTCAAGTAGTGTCGTTTCAGTGGGAAGTTCACAGTTGTTGTGGCCATTTTGGGATCATCTCGCAAGGGGTGGTGCACGTCGTGGTAGTGATGGATTTGATTCGGAAAGAAGCACAAGAGACAAATGGGAAAAATTCTGCTACAGAGAAGTCAAAGAGCGCTTGCTGTAAGCGAACAATACTCATGTTGAGAAACTGTGTCAACCCTTCAACATCCCCAGGTCCGCGGGCTTGACTACTTTTGGCGTCAGGATTTTGAAAACTTGACTAATACCATGCACCAGAAGTAGTCAAGCTCGAAAAACACCCCAGAAGTAGTCAAGTCGTACCACAGAATTAGTCAACTGAATTTCGCTTGACTACTTTTGGGATCATGCTTAACTTAAAATGGCTTCACTTGACTACTTCTGAGGTACAGCTTGACTACTTCTGGTGCATGGTATTAGTCAAGTTTTGACCCCAAAAGCCACGGCGCACAAGAAAAGGCAGCAAAAGCCTTTCTGTGATCAAGGAAATGCTAAAAGTTCAAATGTTTCCGTTTCAACATCTGTTCCAGTTCCCGATTGAAGGACCTACTGGCAATAAGAGAAAATGTGCCCGGTGAGTCGCCGGCTTCTTGCATACGAAATTCCTCATAACTTAAAGGATCGAAGTCTTCACTTGAAGCTTACAGTGAGGCAATCGTAGGTGTTCCAATGTTGATACCAAGCTCCCTCAAAGGGCCAATTGCTGTTATCCGAGAAGATCTCCACGCAACTCTAAACTCTCTTTCCTCAGTCCTCGAAGTCTTCTCACCGCATTAGCTCCCGGCTGACTCGGAGCCAATATTTGGCCTTGGCGGCGTTGTGCATAGTCTTCATAACAAAACGAAAGTTCGAACGATGAACCCTCTCTGTTCTTTCTGTAAAGCATTCTTGCTCTGTGCAAACGCCCACTATCAAATCACACTGAGGTAAGTAAGTGGAGAGAACTGGAACAGAGATGGGAGTCTCAAAGCGGTCATTTGCTGGCGAATGTCGTCAAGTGCAGCAAAATGTTCAAGAAATCTATTTCGCGGTTTCATGGCTTCAATAAAGCCAGATTTAGGCGGTTGCTGCGCTTGTAGCAGACCTGACGGTTTTTCTGTTTGCAGATGATTTCTTTCTCCGGGAGCACCGTTGAATATTGAGCTGCCCTGAGCTAAATTGGAACGGCAAGTGAAAGTCCCCCAGCAGGGGCTTCTCTCCATCCTTAATGGTGATAGATCTCGTTACGCCCATCAAAGCAGCTCGCCTGCGAAGTAGCTTTGTAGCTTCATAAAGAAGTGGAGAGTGAGAATACAAGCGTGTCGTCAAAGGGGGGAAGATTCGTCCACAGTCAAAGAGAAGTTCTCTCACCTTGTAGCAGTAGTCCGTTGAGTTTAAGGTTCGTCGGAGCGGCTCCATTTTGGAGCCTAAAAGGCCAAAAATATGAAAAAAATGGGGGTCGAAAAATCACATTTT
>JAQIXL010000939.1:0-22836 GCA_034700245.1 Poikilolaimus oxycercus
GACCGCGACCCCGAGTCCCTCGACGAGGACAAGCCCATCAACACCCGCAATGCCCTCTTCTAGCCCCCTTAGATAAAGTCTTTCTTCTTACTCTTGAGCAGTTGCGACTTCTCAAAACAGAAGACTGATCTTTTTGTTATGGCATCCAAAGAAGTAAACCAAGTGAGAGCACCTCAAACAGAAAGAAGAGTTAAAATGAGGCCAGCAAGGCTCCTGTTGTACAGCAAGACGACAAAACTGTTTGTCTTGAGACGAGCCTTTGACGAGACCAACTCCACACGCAAAAAGAGCACGCCAAAGACCCTCGTTCTTAAGGTTAGAATGTGGTCTCTCTCAGAGTTTCGCAAGAAATAGAGTAAAAAGGATTTGGATACTAACGAGGATTGTGAATAACGAATTGTTCAAGAAGACTTGGGAGTGGAGAACACCTCCTGGTTTCTACTTAGTCATTTGTCTCTCTGGATCAAGTGTCAGAATCGCTGGCAACTCACCCGCATGAATGGTATAAAAGAACACAAAATTGCGAGTGAATGTTTTTATCTGAGGGCTGAGCTCCTAGTGGCGAGGGGAGAAGACGAGCACCATCTGGACGATCCCGTACCGTTGGAGTCGCAGTTCTTCCACCTAGAATTTCTTTTTTAGAGGATCTCGAAAGAAAACCTTCTCGAAACGACAGGAGAGACGACGACCGTCGGCGGTGGCGCGCTCGAAGAGGCCGTCCTCGCGCTTCTCCCACCCTTCCATGTCCACGATCTGTTCCATGCACGACTTCTGGTCGACGTTGTAACAGTCGCAGAAAACTTTCAGATCGCTGCCAGAAAGTGAACAAATAGCAGAGAGGAGCAGACAATCGACGTTGCTTCCACATCAAGAGACTGTCGACGATCTTCTTCATCATGGGCCAGTCCACGAGCAGCGCACGCCGCAGCTCCAGAGCTTCGAGTGCCGGCAGACGGCGACAGAAATCCACGAGGTTGCGCGTCGACATCATTCCTTCAAAAATGCAAAGGCAGCGATTGAGAATGAACCTATGACGTGGAAGCGGAAGCTGAGACGTTTCAGCAGCTCGCTCATCGGTCCCGGCGTCCTCGGGCGCTGGCATTTCATGAGGATCTAACCAGAAGATGTTTTGTGAAACAAAATACCGTGGTGAAGAGCTTGATGAGGTGACGGCCGATGATGTCGATGTCAAGCGTCTCGACTGCGACTCATGAGAGAATCTGAAAACCTCTTCAAGTTAAGATCTGAAACCTTGTGGAGGAGGTGCTCGAGGACGAGGTTCTCGGGAAGACGCAGCGATGGGCCGCGCGGGTCCACATTCAGAACGTATGTGATGCCGAGCCTGTCCTCTTCTCGGCCTTGACGGTACTTCTCGACATCGATACCCAGCTCTTTCGAATGATACTGTTTTTATTGAAGAATGAAGTTGAAGATGTGAAAAGTGTACCGCGATGGGTCTATCGGGATAGTGCAGAATGAAGTGTTTCTCTGTCGACTTGTCCTTGTCGTGGTTGAACGTCACTTTGAAGTTCTTGGACTTGATTGTCACCCGATGAGTGATCCTGCGCACATTTGATAGAAAGTTGCAGGGACAAACTTCTGGCAGCGATGGCGATTCTCGTCGACGAGACGCTTGAAGAACTTGGACGTGGCCTCGAATGCGAGCAGGTCTTTCGGTGGAAGAAGCGGCAGGAGGCCCTTGACGAGGATCTCAGAGGGCAGGTCGGCGAGGTGCATTCCCTCTTCGGAGTCAGTCACTGAGACTTCAATGTATTCTCGCTGGAGTTCTTACCTTTCATGACAGGCTTGTTGTGCTCGGAGAGGAGACGAGGCTCAACGGCAGAACTTCTCTGTTGCTTCTGTGGCGTTAGCACTTCCGACTGAGACTTTTATGTTTTTCTTGTAACCGACCTCGGTGTGGATGAAATGTTCCTCTTCATTTGTCTCCTCCTCTTCGTTCTCGTCGATACTTTCTTCTTCCTCCTCCATCATCTCATCGAAGTCTTCTTCCTCTTCGTCCATCTCATCGAAGCCCTCCACGACGGCGCGCAGCAAGAAGAACTTGTCCATCTTTTTCTTCAATCAAATTTTCCATTGCCAGAGGGATCATTTCACTGACGGTCTGCCATTTGACATTATGCTTGCCCTCGATGGAGTAGAACGTCGTCGGGCGAAAGATGTCGTCCTGTCCCCCTTTTTTGCGCCAGTCGACGCCTTCCTCGCCAGCCACATCCTTCCAAATGACGGACCTATTCCTCCCGTCCTCGATGACGGCGAAGAAGTCCCTAAGAGCCTGGTTGTCCTTCTCTCTCTTACATGACGGTGGAGCGACCGCCGGCCATCTCCTTCATGAGCCAGGAGAAGTCTCGGGCGTGGAGATGAGGACAGAAACCGACGCGAAGAGCTTTCATGCGGCCGCACAGCGCCTTGAACTCTTCGCTGTTCAACTCAAAATTCTATAAAAGACCGAGGTTCTTTAGACTTTGAGCAAACCGTGCTGCCGCCGATGGAGACGCAGTCGAGGTGCGGCATCGCGTCGAAGAAGTCGAACGCCACGCTGGCACATGGCCAATTCTCGATCCTGAACATGGTGGTCTCACTTGATTTAGTGAAGCTTTATTGTGCGAGATGGCTATCTTTCACTCACTTCAACGACTTGAGTGAGGGAAGGACGCCGACGAGCTCGGTGATGCTGGCGGAGGTCGAGTAGGCAGCTAAGAAGGAATGAGCATTCTCTCTGGACTTGCATCCAGATTTGTCCTCGGAGCTGAGGACGAGCTTCTTTAGAGGGTACTTGACGATGGTCTAAACATCTCCCAACGTTTTATTTTTCATTTGGAAGATTTCTTGAAGACCTCTTGGAGGAAGAGGCTGCCACACCGCTCAGTGTCATCGTGATGATGTCGGTCTTTGTGAAGATCTGCACATTCCCCCACACATTGTGTCGTGACCAGCCCCCTGGCATCTGCACAGGGCGTACGAAGTCACGCTGCTCACTAAAAGAAAAGGGAAAGGGGAGGGCCAAGGCTCAGACCGAGGGGAACAAGGGTTCAACCGACGGGAGCTCATGGCTCAACTACAACGAAGTCCTTGACTTCCGACACAACAAGGTTCAGTGAATGACGGACACTAACGCGAACTATTCCTAGCGAGGAAGAAGACAACAGACAAGTCCCGTGACCCAATGTCCATTATGGACCGCGCCATAAGATGTAACAACCGTTAAAACCGAAAGAATGTATTAGAAAGGTAAAACCAAACTCAAAAGACACAAAGCCAGATACGAAAGTTGGCATGATTCTGCATGTATGTATATGTTGAATGTTAAAGTTGATTCTGAGTTCTGAGACATTCTGTCTGCAAGGTCAAGATGAAAATGAGTGAGGAAAGGTTCTCCACATCTCGCTCTCCCCTCAGAGCTCTCTCTTCTCGTCCGACGACCGCCAGCGACTCCCGATGTCTCTCTTCGACCTCGTCGCCCACCTCGACGCCCTCGTCCACGACCAAGTCTCTCTCCTCCTCCCTCTCCACTCTCACAGAAGCACATCTCGGCGCGTCTTCTGCGGCAGATGGAAAGGGACACGCAGGTCGAGGCGAAGCAGCTCGCCCTCGGCCTCTGCACCTTCCTCGGTCCTTCTCCCTCCTCCTCTCAGACTCCTCAGGCGTCTACCTCACCTTCGGCGACTACGCGCAGGCCTTGGCCAATCTGCTGCTCACGGTCGTGCCTCTACTCATCTTCCGCTTCGTGCCCGAAGAGGCGCCCAACACGCCCGAGATGCTCGTCTACTGCTGCTGCTTCGGCGTTCTTTCCGCCTTCGACCGCAGTCTCGAGGAGATCGGCGGCTACTACGTCCTCAAGGTGTGTGCCGAGGGAGAAGGAGAGAGGGGTCACAGGTGCTCCTCCTCGCCCTTCTCTTCGCGCCTCCGTGGCGTGCCGCCTCCGAAATCGCCCGTCAAATCACCATCTACCAGAACGTGGGGGTTTCTGGCAGAGAGAGTTTCTAGGTAGCGGCGTCGTCGCCCGCTCGAGCCGCCCAAGCTTCGTCCCCGGCCCCGGTTCCTGCTTCTGCACCTGCCCCGACCCAGGCTCCGGCACCGGCCCAGACGGTCATCTCGCAGTTTGTCTACTTTTATAAAGAGAAGAAGTGACTGCAGCCCCACACCGACGCCTTCGGAGTCGAACCCGATGCTGAACAACGACGACTTCCGCCTGCGAGGCTCCGACTCGGTGAGGGTGGAAGGAAGAAGAAGAGAGGCGACAGGAGACGAGTGCCATCGCGGGCAATGTCTCGGCCCACGACTTGGCCTTCGAGCCGCGGGACAAGATCGTCTTCAACGCGCCCTTCGACGAGATGACCATCACTTACCAGATGAAAGTGACTAACACTTGCAGAAGGGTGAGAGGAGAGGCGAGAGGAAGTCTTCAGTTCATCGGCTTCGCCATCAAATGCAACGCCATCCCGCGTCTCACCGCGAAGCCCGCCTTCGGAGTGATCCGTCCCGGACAGACCCTCCACATCAACGTGACCCTCGATGTGCCCTCCTCTCCTCTTCCTTCACAACCTCTTCAGAAGTTCGACCCTCAGAATGTGAATCTGGGCAAGGATCGCTTCGCCTTCGACTACGTGAACGTCCCCGAAGGCACCGAGAAGTTCAACTTCGCCTTCTTCCAAGTCTTTCTTCTCTTTGAAAGAAGAAGGCGCAGGGCAATGAGATCCGCCGCCGCAAGAATCTCCCCGTCGAGTACAACTTCTAGAAGACTCGCCTCTCCCTCCCCTCTCCCTTCTCCCTCTACTCGCTCCCTCCAGATAAACCATCTCCAATACAATTATGGGACTTCTTCTTCTGCACAACAAGCACAGCACAACGTATTTCTGTTGAGATCTGGAATGAGGCTCTCTCTTGAAGAAGCTTCTTGTAGGAATCACTTCTCGCTCATGAAGCCTTTGGCCGTAGCCAGCGGATGCTCTATTGAGCGATTGGAACGTGGCAAAGACAACTGAAACTCCTCTTGTGAATGGTTATGCAAACCCTGTAGTGTCTGAATCCATCTCGATAGCTGCTCATGTCATCCATCGCTCGGAGATAGCTGTAGTCCTGCAACTTCACTCGTCTTCTTAAGTGAAACGTTCAACTCGCCCTGAATCGGTAAGAATCCACATCGGCCACACTCAGCTCCTCAAGTCTGGGCAAAGTTGTGACTGTCCGTGCTGTCTCCTCAGCCATTGGAGGGACTGTGCCTGCTGAAGTTGTCTCTTGTACAATGAGATCTTTGAGACTCACTGCTCATCATAGAAAGTCTCTCGTCCACGTAGTGAAGAGTGGCGGACTCTCCTGATTTCCTCAAGTCCCCATAGCTCACATGACGAGGACGGAATACCACTGGAGGCTTCTGAAACATCTATTCTCTTTGTGAGCAGAGTCTCACTCGGAGAGTGGCTATTTCGCCGGCTTCCACTTTCACGGCGTTCTCCACAAAAGTGTCGATGTTGAAGTTGGCGAGCTCCTCCTCGGGAATGTTGAACTGGTCACCGAGGTTCTTCATCAAGGCTTTCATTGTCATCCTGGAAAGGGGAATTCTTCTCAAGAGAGGGACTACTCACTTCTTGCCTCCGAACCAGATCATCGTGTTCGCCATGTTCTCCATCTTTCGGCCGAAGTAGTGAAGCTTCTTGAGATAGTCAGCGGCAATCTCCACGGTCATCGTCGTCAGGGCGAGTCCGATGGTGATGTAGCAGAGCGTGACGAAAAGGTAGTCGTAGCTCTTCGGCACAAAGTCTCCAAGACCTATTTAGGTGAAGGTGAGGACTCTTGAAGAAGACGAACCAACAGTCGTTAGAGTGACAAAGTTGAAGTAGATCGCCTTGAAGATGTGTGAATGAAAGAGGAAGACAGCCCACCTTGAAATAATCCATCTCGGGTTCGTAGAGCGAGAGGAAGCGGGCGCCGACCATCAAATAGATCGCGAACATCAAGCAAAGAATCACCGACTCCGTCGGCTTCCTGTCAACTTTTCTTCAAGGAAAATAGAATTCACGTGTCAAAATAAGGCTCTTCTTCTTCCTCGTCCTCCTCGTCCTCCTCGCCATCCGTCTCCTCGTCCGCGGCCTCGATGCCCTTTTTTTCAACAACATCGCCGTTTGGCACTTTTTTCTCCCCTTCCTCGCCCTCCTTCTCACAATTTCCGTTCTCCTTCGCTGTTGACTTCTTTCTTTTCTTCTTTTCCTCGAACTGAAAGAGATCTTTCCCTAATTCTCAGAACTCACAATGGGTGTTCCATAGCGAAGTCTCGCATAGATCTTCTTGATCATCTTCACGAGCCAAAAGTAGCACTCCGTCAGCTAAAACACTCAACATCTCGAAGTGCAGACCGCTTTGACGATTTTGTTGAGAAACATGCCTAGATCGGCGATTGTGAGAAGGGTGAAAGGTACACCGATGAGACCGTAGAAGATGCAGAAGAGACGACCTACACCTTCAAAGTTGCAAGAAAGGAAAGACCTTCAAAGGTTACAGGTGCAATATGCCCGTATCCGATCGTTGTTATGACTGCCTGGGATGGAGACGCCTTGACTGTGTGTGTAACCTGTATAACTGAAGATGACGGCCTGAGAGAATCCCCAAGGCTCCTCCACTGGCTCCTCTTCCGGAGGAGGCGTCGTTGTCGTCGTTGTGGGCCTCGGCTCCTTGGCGATGGAGTAAAGGGCTGCCTAGAGAGTCTCTAGTCTCGGAGGAAGAAGAAGGGAAATAGACGTTTTGGTAGCATCGGTCGATCTCGGAGATGATCACGTGCTCGATTTCATTCGGATCACACCGCGTCCTTACGAGGATCTCGTCGACAGCCGCCTCGACACAGCGATGGACGGCGGGCTCGAGTTCGGCCACTTCTCTTCCTTGGAACACGCGAGTGTATGTGTCCCTTCTTCCTGAAGACGTGAATGGAGGAAAGAGGAGAAGGAAGGAAACCTCGACGCACTCCGTCCGCATTCGGCTCGCTCGAGTTCCTGCTCAAACTGCGTTTCTCCACACTCCTCAAGCAAGATGCAGAATATAGTAGAAGGGGAAGGGAACAAACTTGGGACTCGGCGACTCAATCCAACGCATAACAATGGCACCGAAAAGAGTGTAGACCACCACTCCGAAGATGAGCAGGAAGTGGACGGCGATCGGCGAGGCCTGAACACTTCCCTCATTATCGTTATTAGAAGAGCAGAAGGGGAAGAAAGGAGAAGATACCGTGCCGATGTATCGGATTTTATCAACTAGAAGCATGGCGTCAGGGGAGAGGACGAAAGCCAAGGGGGAGAAGAAGTAGAGGAGAAGGAGGAGGAGAAGGTGAGGAGAGCAGCGAACGGAAGTGCGCCTCCACGCGGGTCTTTGTTCCGTGGCGGCGTGCCCGCATTCACTCAACACTCCCGCCCCGCAAGCCGAGACTGGCCCCTCGGGGAAAAGCCATTTGAGGTGGAAGGGGCTCCGTCACCTTCTTGAGACAGGCGGCCCGTCGTTGGCGACGCTTCATCTCGTCCCAGGCAGTCGTCATTCTTCTTTTCCTCCAGAGATCCACGAAACACCTGGAATCTCAATGTGGAGAGTCTAGTCATTGAAGCTCATCTTTTTTGCTGACAAGACAATCAAAGCAATGCCTTCAAGATGACAGACAGAAGAACTAGAAAAGAAGTCTCTCATCCTCTATATCTTCAAAGAGATGGAGGAAAGAGAGGATCGTTAGTGGCGGAGTGAGTGAACCCGACGCGATGGAACCGAAAAGTGAGAATAACTCCATTGGTCGTTGAGTCTTCACGCGTCGTCGCCTCCTCTCCCTCACTCGGGGTTCATCACGAAAAAGCATCGGCGACGGCAATCCCGACACGGCGAGGAAGTCCAAAGATGAAAACATTCATCTTTCTCCTTCCGGACGGCGAACACGAACCGCGTGAATGAAGGTCGGATTAATGGTGGAATGGGCGACACGACTAGATTCAAGGAGCAGGCGAAGGTCGAGGACAGGAGAGGGGAAGAGGGAAGACTTCCCCGGTCGCCTAGCGAGTGCTCAATGTGCATGCATTGAGAAGGCGATCTGCCTCCTTTCTCTTATGACTTGTCACGTTGAGTCGTCATCAGTCGGTCAAGTGTCGAAGGGAGGGCAGAGAAGATGTATTCATGTACAATCAAACAAGGTGAAAATGAGTGCAAAGGCACAAAAGCTGCAAGCACTTCACGTATTGTATCTCTTTCAAGATTCATCAAAGAAATTGGCTAATGTGAAGAAGTTGGAAGGTCTCAAGCAAGTGGCAGGAGGCGCACGAAACTGTGAGAGAAGACAGCGTCTAAGTAGGCTTCTTGGTGGTTGGCAGAAGAGAGGAGGAGGAGAGGGAGGGGTTGGCTCATTTCCCGTTAGGTCGACACAAACCGAAGCCGCGACAATTATGCTTGGAAATGGTGATTGTGCAAGAGAATAATAAGAGGACGCTAAAAGGGAGAACTGGCAAAAATCTGGCCATCTACACGACGACTCAACATCCCCAAAAAGCCGTAATCGAAACGAAGGCAGAGAAATAAATATCTGTAGAGGGAGGACTGAGCATTATGCGTTCTCAGATGGGGACTCGGGCTTTTCTGGAGGAGTCTCGGAGGGTGGAGAAGGCTCCGTCACTGGAGTCTCTGCCTTCACCGGCTCTTCCTTGGCAGGGTGTTCTGATGTCGCAGACTTGGCAGCCGCTGCGGCTTGCATCTGCAAGATGTCCTTGATCAAATCCGAGAGAAGAGAGGAGTCACCTGAGCGAAGGCATTCTTCATCTGCTCGGCAAGGGCTTCACAAATGGCCGCCGCCTTCGTGTTCTCTCCCGTCTCGAGGACGACACAGTTGAATCGAGAGTCTGAAACCATGTTTCTCACTTCTCCTCTTACCTTCTCCGGGGATCTTGACTATCATTGCGAGATGTCTGTGGTTGTTTCTCGAGCAGATCCACAAAGCTACATCGGCAAAGCCATAACTGCAACGTCTCTTGGCTTTGAAGGATGAAGATCTACCGTAGTCGAGCTTTGCCGTCGCTGTCCTCGAGTCGAAGACGTCCACCTTGAAGACGCAATCGAAGGGGCGTCACAGCGTCCATTCCGTGTTGTCGACGGGCCTCCACCACTCGACGCATTTCTGCTTGCAGCGCCTCTCCTCGAAGAGCTCGATTCACCTCGACGATACCCAGGAAGCCGACCTGAGAAGTTTCATTCAAGTTCACTTTTCTCACCGAGAAAGCTGTCGGATCCTCCCCGCCGATAGCCGAATCGTCTTCGCTACCCGAAGGAGGAGGAACATCAAATTGAATGGGCGGACCGGCTTCCACCACTACAATCGAATGCTTTTTTGAAGGAATCCTAACCCGGTGGAGTAGCTGCTTTAGTCGCTGCTGCTTCTGGTCGTGGCGCCAGTTGCTGTACTTCGTGTTGAGGAGAGTTCTGAGAGAATTGAAAGGAGTAGGAGGACTGACATGTCGACTTCCAGTGAGATTGTTGATCGTGTCGATCCACTCGTTCATGTCATTCGTGTTTCGCGCCTTGAGGGAGTCTCCATAAGAGGCTGAACTCACTTGGAAGAGCCATTTCTTCGCGTCTTTCGAGGATTGAGATGCTGGCTCCTGGACAGCGAAGACGAAACGTCGATCGATCTGGTCAACAAGAGCCTCCGCTCGGGCTCCAGGTAGAAGTGCCAAGTCAACCTGACTCTTCTTCCCCTTAGAGGACAACTCACAAGAACTTGACCAGCGAGCTCGTCGGGCTTCTGCCACATAAGAGTTGTGCCTTGGGTGAAGACGAAGAACTTCTCCCAGTTGTTCGAGAAGAGACCCGATTTCCTGCAAACTTCACGCTCGAGATCTTTCTTACACTCGAATGTGCAAGTAGCCCTGTCGCTGTAGTCGTCCCTCGGACGGGGATTCCACTCGACGAGGAGGCTCTCCCAGATACTGATCAGCCTCGAGACGTTGCACCTATAGATTTTCTCCTTTTCTTAAGTTTCAGACCTCTGCGAGTGAGAGAAGAAGCTCGCTGGTCTTTTGTCGGGACTCGTCTCCTTCTTGGGAAATGCTGCAAACTCGTCGTCTCTCTTACTTGTATTCACCTCTGCATTTGCTGCTGTGTGTGGGCAAGAAAATCACCGAAGTCGCCTCTCTTCAAAGCATCCGAGCCAGCGTTGAAGAGTGACTGAAACGACACTTTCAGTTTTGCATGAAGAAGAGACCTTGTAGGAATAGAGGAGTGAGAGGAGTGGCTCGACGAGGCCCGTGTAGCGCGTCGTCTGTAGATGATTGAGGCGACTGTAGTAGCCGAGGGCCACCTATTTCATGCTTCATTTTTTTTGATTGAAAAACCTGATGGAAGTGTGTCTTCGCGTTATAGACTTCCTTGTTCACTTCGTCGAGCTTCTTCGGATTTTCCTTTCGAGAAATCCGAAGAAAGCGCTCCTCTGCCTCTTCGAGCGTCTCCTTCAGAGGAAAGTTATTCACCGGAAGAGAGGATGAGTCACCTTGGCATCGGAGTACTGCAGGGAGACCTCATCGACGAGCGTCTGCAACTCGCCCGAAACCTTTGCCACCGGGTATTCCACACATGTTTGAACCTGAGATTGATTTGGGGAGTGAGACGAACCTGTTGAGCGTTCATCTCCAAGAAGCCGGCACACT
This sequence comes from Poikilolaimus oxycercus, assembly GCA_034700245.1. Lineage (NCBI taxonomy): Eukaryota > Metazoa > Nematoda > Chromadorea > Rhabditida > Rhabditidae > Poikilolaimus > Poikilolaimus oxycercus. Next base: position 10,677 of record JAQIXL010000939.1, read on the forward strand.
CGGAGAAGGCGCCGCCCAGTCGCGAGACGACCTTCTCCATGTCCAGATCCACGTCGTCGAGATTGAACCTCTGAAGACTTCTCCTTCCGCGCCTTTGTAACACACCCTGTCCTTGTAAGTCTGCAGGAGATTGGAGATTTTCTGAGCGGCCACGGCCGATCTTCGTTGTGTTTCTGCCCATACCGCTACTAAAGGAGAGGATTCACTTCGTCTTTCTTCAAACCAGCGACATGAAGCTCAAGAGCCCAAGAGTTGAGAAGTCTTGCTTCTTCTTCGAAAAGTGATAACAACGCCCGTTGCTGAAACGTGAAATGGATCTTGAATAAAATTACAAGAGTAGCTACTACTACATCTCGCTAACCGAAACCGAACCTGAGGAGTGTCCTCAAGGACATCTTCGAGAGTGAGACGCGTCTTCATATCGTCGACCCTTCAAAACTTCTTACTACTAAACGGCAGAGGAAAGAGAAAAGAACAAGGCAAGACCGCAGTACAGAAGAGGAACGACTAGAGAGCGCCGACTGCCCAAGAGGGAGGCCCGATCTGTATTTCGTAGTTTGATGCCTGTTATTGCATCCATTGCAACAAAACACTAAACATTTCCAAATGAACACCTTTATCTGCGTTTAAATAGTACATAACAAACAGTGCACAGGGGAAATGAGGAATCAGAGGCTCGAGATCACCGAATCGAGCACCGAGTCCGCCACCCGCTCGAACTTCCCGAACTGTCTTCCTACAACAACATAAGTTGTTTGACTATTCTAGTATCAAACCTTTCGCATCAACTGCGGGCTTGATCACCACGACCTCCACGTTGGCTGCATTCAGCTTCTCCTCCATCACCTGGACACATACAGATAAGAGGAGAGGTTTCGCAAACGAACCTGCTTCAGGATACTGAGGGCGACTTTGAGAGCTTCTTGCAGCGTGATCGCCTCATGATACTGCTCCTTGAGGTTCTGCTCAGCGCCATCAGACGCAGCTCCGATTGCCTTTGCGAGACAGTCGATGAAGGTGCCCGACGGATCGAGGTGGTAGAGACGAGGACCCTCACCGTCCACTCCAGCAAAAAGCATCGCCACTCCGAACGGACGAGACATCGAGGCCTGGCGATGAATAAGAGGCAAAGGACACGAACCTTGACATCGTCATCTCCGAACTGAAGCGCGAGATTGGCCACAGACTGAGTGACATCTTCCACGCGAATGCGGCGGTTGTAAGTGAACCAGAAGTTCTGCGCCTCCACCTGCGCGCGCTCCACCAGCGTCCTCGAGTCGGCAATCAGACCAGCGAACGTCACGGCTGAATTCGCGAACAATCACGGAAGCAACTGTCACGCACCGATGTGCTCGTCCACCTTGGAGATCTTCTCGATCGCGTCATTCACCATCAACTTCGAATTGGATCGCTTCTCGGCGGCCAACAGCACGCCTTCATTCGTCCTGATGCCAATTGACGTAGATCCGAGCTACAGAATGTCGTCCTTGAAAGGAGAGGTGAGAGTACCTTGACGGCCTCGATGGCATACTCGACCTGGAAGAGTCGACCCTCAGGCGAGAAGGTGTTCACACCGCGATCGTATTCGCTTCGCGTGAGGAACATTGTGACAGATCACTTCTAAATCAAACTATTTCGACTTCAACGCACGATCAAGTCAAATACGCGATAGGCAAACGAACATAAGGATGGAGTATGCGCAGAGAAAATATAACAAGCACTTTTGAAAGCGTTAAAAAAGACAGACGTGTAGAAGCTCTAATGTGCGAAATGTGGCATAACACCAAATTTTCATCTATTGTATTTCGGATCTGTCAGAAATCGGAGCGTACATAACGCAGACCCCAACCATAGCAGAAAGAAAGAAATCATTCAAACCTTTGAAGCATTTTTGAACGAATGACAATTCCAAGGCACTGAGAGAATGGAGTCGCGCCGGGACCCAAAGCGGCCACAAAGTTCACGAGAGCACCGTTTGACGCTATCACACAAGGAGGAAGGGGAAAATGCAAGGATGAGAGTTTCCATCAACTACGCCAAGAATAGCAAAAGAACCAAAGCGTGGTAAGAGCAGCACAAATGAAAAGAAAGAAATTACTCAGCGAGGCCTGTCCCAAAAGTTCAAATGAAATTCAGGAGATGTGGTTCCCACGACGAATTCGATAATATTACCGTAACTTAGGCCGAACATATTTGTATTACTATGCTGTTGTTTCATATTTGGTCGCTTGTTTGTTGCAATTACGTTTGTAAAAAAGGTGTTACTCAGATTGTGATGAGTGATCAGCGCCCAGTTCGTGTGCGACAACCGCTTTTGCGTCGCAATTTTGAAGTTGACAGGTCGAGCGCGCATCGTCTCATCATGGGACACATCAATCCGGTAGATTTGTTTTTTTTTTCATTATTTAGACTTGCAGTCGCTTATTCGTGAGGAACGTGCCCGTCAGAAGGCAGAGGCTGCCGCAAACGAGCCTAGCAATGCTGAGATCGCAGGACCGCCATCGCCGGCTGACTCCTCGTCGTGGTCAGACGATTCGTCGTCTCCTCGTGCAGTTCCCGCACGTCGCTTGCCAAGTGAGTGACTTCGAAATGCTGAAAATGTGTTTAGCTCTTGTTTACTCACGAGAGGAAATGGATGGACTTCGCCAGAACTACAAGGCCGACTGCCTGCCGGCACTGGAGCGCATGCAGCTCATTCATGGAACGCCTCTCCGTCCGAGGTAATTGAAGGTATGCCTGCATGGTTTGTTTCAGGTCTCGTCGTGTTTTGCTGCCAACGCCTAATGTTGAAGACAAATTCTCTCGTCCATCAGTCGAGGCACCACCTGCGCCGCCAGTGGGCAGGTCTTTCTTCGAAAAGCTTCGCGAAGAAGGTTTGTTTGCTGCGTTTTTTTTTGCATGTTTTAGGTCTTGCTACACCTCCATCGAAACCGCAAGTCGTTTTTGAAGATGCACCAAGTGTCTTGGAGCTCTATCAAAGCACGAAGATATCGGCCGCAACCAGCGTCTATCCGGATATGATGACATCCAATAACAACAACAACTTCATTGGAACTTTTGGAAACAATGGCGCTGGTGCTCATATCCTTTTCCTTTTCAACCAATCATTTTAGGTGACTCTGCGAAGCAAGACCAGAAGTTGCCAGCCGACGTGAAGGATCGAGTCATCAAGACAACTATTTTCCCAACTCCGAACAAATCACGTCCGACTACTCCAACAACTGTGAACGGTGGCGGTTCGATGAAGAAAGAGGCGTCTACCTTGGGAGCTACGAACAAGACGCGCCCGTTCGCGGCTGCTCCATCGATGATCGCGGCTACTCCATTGATGAAGCCAATGTGGAATTCCCCGCTGAAGACAATGTGGAAGCCGAAGTCGCTAGAGACGGTCAAGCAGCCCACGCCCAACTCTCTTTCTCCTGCTGAAGCTGTTGCTGCTGGCACTTGGATCCCCCAAATGGATGACAAGCCGCCTCCAATCGCATTCAAGCGCAGTAATCTTGTGGAGGTTTCTTTAACTCGTTCGCCATATATGTTTTAGAGCATGGGCTTTACAAGATCGGTACCTGCTGAACCAATTCCGAAACCCCAAACAGCATTCGGGCAGTTGTCGACATCTTCTACAAGTATAGTGACCCGACCGAAGACCAGGGTGAACGTGGTGGACTACCTTGTAAGTTATGTTACGAGTGTGCCAATTTATTCCTAGGCTCCGGTCGTGCAGCCGTTGCCAACCGATCTTACCTTGGAAGAAGAATGGGTGCGTCCACCGAGCCCGGATCGTGGACAGGCCTCGCAGTCGATGAAGAAAGTTATTGAAGCCGGGATGTCAGTGAGCCAGGCAAAGCGTGTGGCGACCAAGTCCGCCCTTGTCAACCCATTCGTATGTGAATTTTAGAGCGTGCTTAAGTAATTTTCTTCAGAAAATGAGCAGTATGCCAGCAGGACCGAATTTGGAAGACATTGAGAGGGACAAGGAATTCTTCGGGCCCATACTGTTTGTTTCTTCTTTTTGCAGTGAGGCCGCCTTTCAGGTATCCAAAGTGGCACGAAACCTGCGTGAAGGTGGAGATCGCGTCGGAACCGAAGGGTGCACACGAGGCCATCCGCGATTTCATCGGGATCGTCCTCACCAATTTTGTATGGCCCATTTGGCTGTAAACTGCTCACATTTTAGGAGGGAAATCACAACAATAAGAAACTCTACGCGGTTCTCGACAAGGTGAACAAGCTGACCGAAGTCGTGGCCAAAAAGTTCTTCTAGTTTATTGCTCTGTGGAGGCAAAATGAGTTTTCTCTAGCATGAGACATTTGTTGTGTTAGTTAAATAAACGAAAGAAAAAACCAATTGTTTGACACAACTTGTTTCACTTTGGTTGTAAGCATGGGAGAGAGGTTGCATTTCTTCGATACGAACATTCGTAAGGACAAAGAGCTGGAAAGTGGTGGCATCGATTTCGAAACAGTTCACGTGGTAGAATTGTTGATCAGGAAGGGGGAGGTGGGCCACATTCTCGAGAAGAAGTGGTCGCGTGTCCAAATCGTGACTGCTGGTTGTAGTCTCTGCTTTCTCCGTGGCGCTATCGCCTTCAGCCGACTGCCGACCTGTCTTGCACCTCCGACCCCCGTGCACCTTATAAGCCCTCGTCTCTCTTCCGCCCTGGCGACTGTTGGGACGTGCTTAAAATTGATTGAGATCTTGTTTACGGGCACAGACTTGGCTGATTGAGACTCGACGTTAGGATGCCTTCTAGTTCCTTGCTTCTTCTCTGCCTTTTGACGGTGACTGATGCCTACAAAGTGGTCATATTTGCTCCGGGAATCTCTAATAGTCAGGTTTGATGAGGGCGTCGAGGTGTTGACTTGTTCAGCTCATTTGGAATAAGCGAGTCGCGGAAGTTTTAGCCAAGGCTGGTCATGATGTCACGGTTCTCAAGGTATTCGCTCTAGAAGAAAGGAGATTGCTCAGATTGCACCGTTCGAAGTCAAATATCCCCCAGTGAACTTCGATTCAAGAATTCGAGGTCTGAAATGAAAGAAGATGTAGAGAAGTTCTAGTGCTGGACGTGAATGCGAGCACGGGATTGGACTTTGCGGCCGTCGAGGAAAAGCAGTCGAAGGTCATCTTCCAGGTTTGCTTGCTTTAGTTCGTGAGTCCTTCAGGATCTCTCCTTCTTCGATCCACGATCCCGAGAACTCTTCAGTGTCATGCTGGGAAGTCTCTTCGGAATGTGTGAAAGTAAGTAGACGAGAAGATGCTTTCATGTAGACGTCTCCTCGCTCTCGAGTCTTATCTATTTGTGACTAACAATAAGACGCGTGTTTTGTATCCAGCGTTCCCATTGTGATATCAAAGCACAACTTCGTCACACTCACTTTCTTCCAGAACTTGTCGTCAACTCCACCTTCCTCGACTTTCTAAGAGAGGAGAAGTTCGACATCGCCTTCACTCACATGTACGAGCCGTGTGAGATCGGAATCATCCACCATGTCGGTGAGCAAGAAGAAGAAAAAGAAGAGAGGAGACTCGTACAGGAATCCCCTCGTGGGTTTGGCTCAACTCGGGTCAACTCATGGACTACGTGGGCAATGCCGTCGGCGCGCCTGCTCCTTCGAGCTACGTGCCTCGTCTGTCACTTCCTCATCATACTTCATCCTTTTATCTTTTAGCTTTGCTCATGAGTGCGAAAGACACGATGAGCTTCCTGGAGAGAGTGAAGAGTTTTGTGGGCCACTCCCTCATGGCCATCATCTATCCCAAGTTCATGACTCCGAAGACGACGGCTATCTTCCGCAAACACTTTGGCCCCTCCTTCCCCGATATCAACGATCTCTGTCGTGATGTTAGTCATGAAGACTGTGGATCTCTTTTTTCAGGCGCCAGTGGTTATGGTGAACTCGAACGAGCTCTACGAGTACACTCGTCCCACCCTTCACAAGGTCATCTTCATCGGAGGCCTCGGCATGCAATTCGAAGACGCGAGTCCTCTTACCGGGGTAAGCTGTCCAGTGAAATCATGGTCTTTCTAGGAGTACGATGAAGTGGCGAAGGAGGCCGAGAGTCTGGTCGTCTTCTCCTTCGGTTCAGTGGCAAATGCGAGTCAGATGCCGCCGGAGTGGAAGGACGCCTTCCTCGCCGCCTTCAGACAATTCCCGAAGACGCACTTCTTCATTCGATACACCGCCTCTGACCTCAAAGGTGGGTTGAAGTCTGAGAAGAGATTCTCAGACCGTCTTCCACCAAATGTCCACCTCTCGAAGTGGCTGCCCCAAAGGGATCTCCTCCGTGAGTCTCTCTCCTCTCCTCTTGACTCTCTCAGAGCATCCCAAGACGAAGGCTTTCATCTCTCACGGAGGCTTCAACAGTCTCCAAGTGAGTCTCTGTTCTCTTCGTCTAGATTTTGTTGCAGGAGTCGATCAGTGCTGGAGTGCCCTTGATCACTTTGGCCCTCTTCGGCGATCAACCTCGAAATGCAGAACTCGCTGAACATCTTGGTCTGACTTTCTTCTGCAATTTCTGGGAATGAGACTTCAGGGATCAGCGTGAAGCTGAGCAAGTCGGACATCAACGAGGCGACAATCGCCGCCGCTCTCAGAGAGGCCATCAATAACGACAAGTTAGTCTCTGGTAAGAGAAAGGAAATCTCTCAGATACTCGAAGAAGGCGCGTCGTCTTCGAGCAATGATTCAGGCGAAACCGATCAAGGCTGAGGAGCTCCTCATCCGTTGGACGGAGTTCGCCGCTCAATTCGGCTCCCTCGACAATCTCATTCCTCACGGAGTTCATCTCAGCTTCATCGAATACTATCAAATTGACGTCGTCGCCTTCCTCGTGGGCGCGGTGTTCCTCGTCCTCTTCCTCCTCGTCCAATTCATCATCCTCCCCTGTGTTCTTGTACGAAGATGTCGGCGAGGAGGGAAGAAGCTCAAGACAAATTGAGTCTTTCAACTTCACTTGTGAGTGTGTTAGGAAGCGTTCAAAGGAATCCCAAGAGGAATAAAGCATTCTCACATGAGTGATGTGGAGGTGCATAGAACCGCGACTTTCTCTAAAAGAGGCAAGGCGAGAAGGCGGCAGGTGTCCCTCACTTTGTACGCGAGGATCTCTGGGATGGCTGCTCTGTGGACGCTGTTCTTCTTGCTGCCGTTGCTCGTCTACTCGACCGTCGTCTGCGGTGGCAGAAAGAAGAGGAAGAAGAAGAAGAAGCCGGCGAAGCGCGACACGAAAGGGAAGAAAGAGAAGAAACAATCGAAGAAGAGGAAGACGGCGGCCGCCGAGACACTGGCCAACAAGTCTGTGGGACCAGAGAAGCCGTCGACAGCAGCGGCGCCTCCGGGTTCGAGAGCAGACGAGAAGGAGCCACCGAGTGCGCCACCACCTCTGGAGCTGCCACCACTATCGCCAACCGGCGACGCCGACGACGAGACGGACCTCCGCTCGCCACCCGAGGTTCACCTTCTCTTATAGAAAACAACCATCGCAGGACGGGAAGCCACCCGTCTGAGTGTCGGCGGAGAGCAAGTCAACGAATTTGAGAAGGCCCCGAGGAAATAAACAACTTTGAACACAGCTCAGAGTAACACCACAGGGCAGAGGGGCTCACTTAGTCAACCAGGTCTCTTCTCTTACAAGAGGCCACAGAGATTAAAGTGATGAGAAGCAATGTCACGTAGAACATGAAGACATCTCTTACGAAAGAGAAGTTGCTGGTATACCCGTCCTCGGCGCCTATCTCTGCCAGCTAAAAAGACACTGGCGTCACAGTTCACGTCTCCCCGTACCCCCCTCAACGAAGATCACAGACAAACTCTAGGGAAGGGTAGACCCGCCTCCTTCATAACGTTGCGCAACTCGCGCTATAAAGAGTCAAGTCCTTCCTGGTCTGAATAGCTCGAAGGATGTTCTTTGACCTTCTGCTCGCCTCGATTGTGTCCGTCTTCTTCTGGCTCTTCTTGTAGGTTCACTTTGATCATCTCCACTCGCTGTCTTTTATTCAGAAAGGCACGGGAGCATCGCGATTACTGGAAGAATCGTGGTATCACCGGTCCTCCTCCAAGACTCTTCCTTGGTAATGCCCTCGAAGTGACGAACAAGGACATACCAGCCTCTCTTCAGCATTCGCTTTGGGCAAAGAAATATGGTAGGGAAGGAGAAGGGCAAAGAGCTGTCTCTGCAGGGCAGACTTATGGGATCATCGATGGCTGGCAGAAAGTGCTTATCACTTCGGATACGCGCCTTCTCCACGACGTCTTCATCAACAAGTTCGACCACTTCCACGAGAGACGAGTTCGTCTTCCCTCTTGCATTGCTATGCCCGAGCACTCTTTGATCTCTCTCATTGTTTGCCCACGCACACAAGAGAGTCACAAATCAGAACGCTCGCTCTGATTTCTGTCTTCTCTCTTCAGAGTTCAACTGGCCTCCAAGAGAAACTAGCCATGTTCAGGGCAACTTTCTCCGTGGAGACACGAACAAGGGACAGGATGTGAACGTCTTCCAAGCCTCAGCCGCCCGATGGAAACGTCTTCGCGCTATTGCTTCCACCTCCTTCTCAGTCAATTCCCTCAAAAAGGTTTTCTCTGTCTTTCAAGAGGAGTCGTAGGTGATGCCAACGATTGTCGACTCTATCCAGAACTTGATGAATGAGCTTGACTGCCGCTATGCTCAGACTGGCAAGGCCTTCAACATTCACAAGTATTTACATAAATGACACGCCATGAAAACTGTCCTCTCAGGTACTATCAAGAATTGACGATGGATGTGATTTCTCGAATCGCCCTCGGCCAGAAAGACTCGACCATCTTGAACAATCCGTACATCGACCACATTCGAGACATCTTCGATCGATCGCCACGTCTCCCAATCATGATGCTCGGAAGAGTTGTGCCGCCAGCTTTCCATTTCCTCGTCTGTCTCCCTTCTCATGTCTATCTCGCAGTTTCGTTTTCTCGCTCTCAGAGTTCCAGCGGCCGGCATGCGTTCCATGATCGAATTGAGGAAGCAAGTAGCCCTTGCTGTGGCAAAACGTAGAAGGACCAAGGTATCCTGCCTTCTGTCAAGACGATTCAGATGAACGAGGAAAAGACCGAAGAGAAGAAGAGTGTCGATTTCATTGATCTCTTTCTTGAAGCAGAAGCCGACGTGGATCTTTCTGCTGAGAGCTCATTGGACATAAAGAACCCCTTGAAGGTCGAGAAACATGAGAATTTCTGACGATCAAACCCTTGCAGGTGGAACGTCATCTCACCGATGCGGAGATCCGTGGCTACCTTTACCTGTTTCTCGTAGCAGGCCTCTCTCTTTTGTCTCCCCCTAATGTTCAGGTTATGACACGACAGCCAACTCCTTAGCCTACGCGTCCTTCTACATCGCTCACAACGAAACTGTCCGTCGTCGACTTCAAGAAGAGATCGACAGTGTCTGTGTCGATGAGGTTATACTATTACAATAACCAAATCGCATCTTATTGCTTTGAAGGTGATCAGCTACGATCAAGTGAAATCGCTTCGATACATGGAGTGCGTGGTTCGCGAGGCGCTGCGTCTCCACCCCCTCGCCTCTCTGTGAGGCCTTTATCACGAATTAAGTTTCAGGGCGAATTCGCGAACTTGCACTGAAAACACTATCATCGGCGAGGGAATCCGCGTCGAGAAGGGCACGCGCGTTGCTGCCGACACCTTCTCCATCCACTACAGCAAAGAAATATGGGGCGAGGACGCCGAGAAATTTTGCCCCGAGAGCTGCCGTCAGCAGATTTATAAAAACACCCATTCAGATGGGAGGCTGAAGGGCATCGCGACCCTGTGCAATGGCTACCTTTCGGTGTCGGACCACGGACCTGCCTTGGCATGCGCCTTGCACTTCTCTGAGGAGAAGCTCACCCTCGCCTATCTTCTCAGACGATTTGACCTCGTTACTTGTCCGGAGAGCGAGGTTAGTTGCATTATTCAGACCACTAACTCTTCACAGAAAACACTTTCTTGCCACGGAGCCTTAACAATCTCACCCGACTCAGTGACCGTTGCATTGAGGGCACGCCGGTGACAGTGACAGTGATTTTTATCTCTTGTCAGCGTGAAATGAATTTTGTTTTGTTTTATAAAACTCCGAATCACAGCACCCGATTCAGTTTACAAGATTTGATATTTGAGCCAACAGAAAAGTGAGAGTAAATATGAAAAAGAGCACCCGGTAGATGTGAGTGTAAAGTTGTAAGCGAGATATCAGTTGAATGACGAGAAGCGAGACGAGAAGCATTACGCCGTGCGCACATTCGACGAGAGCGCGAGGGGCGAAGACCGTCCACACGAAGAGATGAGATGAAAAGACTTCAAGGGCCACGCCGGCTCCCAACTGAAACCGTTGTTCAAAACAAATTAGTAGCGTACAAGTGCCAGTGCTCGTGTTGTCAGCATCAACCAGACGCATCTCTTTGCGTTGTAATTCTTCGAATGTGTCCTGAAAAATGTGTCATCAAATGTGCAACCAACCACCAAGCAAGAGTGAGAATAATAGGTTGCATGTAGGTATAAAGAGCCAGTTGAAGTCCAACAATCTACAAAGCCGAATTCAACTACAAGTAGAGGAAGGCATACCAAAGGCTGGTAAGACTCAAGGCCGGCATAACCAGCAACGACATCGACAGAAGACAGCTGATTCGTGTTTCCCTACGGAAGCATATAGAACTAATCAATCCCAACCTGCCAGAAAAAGGCGGCCGACACTGCGGCTGGAAGAAGGGCATCGAGCTCAGAGCTAGCGATGAGAAATCCGATACGATATGACACAGCGAGTAAGGGCAATGTAGAAGTTCTCGATAGACTTGTGAGAAACGCAAGAAGAGCGGATGTTGGAGAGTGTCCGAATTCCAACAACAAATTTGCTCGTAAGGCTAGCAAGAGCCAAGATGGCCTGAAAGAAACCTGAAGAGAAATACAAACAAACATGTCATGCTCTGTGAAGACAAAATGTAGACATTGAAGGTATAGTATGACATGGCGAAGTTGTTGAACATGCGAGAGCCAATTGGGAGAGGCGCTTCTAACCAAACTTCGAGACTGCCACCACAGCCACACACTAGAAGCCATCCAAATGGCCAAGGTAACGTTCGAATTTGACAACCTAGAAGCACCTTGCAAAGAAAACCAAGAAGCTTACTGTTTGAAGATTGACAAAGGGTCAGAATTCTTCGAGGTCCCTAACAAATGGAATGCATTGAATGCAACCCTTTCGAAGAACTTCGGATCCTGAATAAATGCTGGAGGTAGTAAATCTGACAAAAGCGCATTCAAATAAACGGCATCACAAACCTTCACTCATCCTCCAGCGGCGTCGGGATGACGCGACAAAAGATATCGCAACACGGTGCCACAAAAGAAGCTCAAGAGAGACACGAGTATTTCCACGAATCTTGAGCCTCAGATCTTCATTATCAGCGGGGTTTGCCCTTGTAACAAAATGAAGAGTCGAGCATCCTCCAAGAACGACTAGTGTCGGAAACATAAGGTTCCTAAAGAAACTCGAGAGAATGGTAAGACGTACCAAAAGTCATGCTCCTCTTCCACCAGACTTGAAGACAGAAAACTAAGAAAATGAAAGACGTGAATGATTAGCACGATGACCGTAACGCTGTCCATTGGCCGTGCAACACGACTCGCAGCGAGGACCAACTAAAACAATTAGTAAAAAACGACGGCACTAACAATAGCCGCACACACAATGCTAGCAAGAAGTTGCCATCCGGGTTGAACATTCGACAAAGCGAGCAAGTCTTGCTGTGCAGCAATCATCGGTTGAGCGCACGAGTCCTTCACTCGCTTCCAATCAGAATGTGTGACATTAGACTCCTTGCAAGTCTCGTGAAGAAAGAGCTCCAACTGAGCGATACATGGATCGAATCCTTTTTCACCTGAAATACAGCATTCGAATATGACATGCTTCGACCTCCCGATGTTCCCAGCTGTTGTCTCAGCAGCAACGCATTTTCAAGCAAATTGTAAACGACACTCTAAATGGTTTAGTGTCAACCAGTTTTAATAATTACCGATTGCAGCACGCGTTGGGGCCAGGTATCAGCAATATGCATTGACATTGAAAGATTTATTCGGAGGGAGAGGGAGGGAAAGGGAGCTGACGGCGTTGGCGGCGAGTAGACGACGA
>JAQIXL010000940.1:0-22814 GCA_034700245.1 Poikilolaimus oxycercus
CGAACAATCCGAACAAAATAACCCGAAAAAAGCGAAAAACGAAAAACGAAGAACGAAAAATTTTCCCAGCCCTGGTCTCTATGTAGTGACGGTGTAATTCTTGAGAATGTAGTCATGCCCTTTTCATGAACATGCACGGAATAATTCGTTCGTGGAATGATTCTCGTAAACAGAATCTGGAGGGAGAGAGAGACTAGTGAGTCGTGGGAATTGCAGTCAAAGTCTCTAAAACTTGTCTAGTACAAGATCAAAATGCGAGATCTTCAAAACAACAAGCTAGAAAGAAAATCGAACTCAAAGCTTGAAGTTCGGCGTACTTCTCGGTCTTAAGGGCGAAGGATGAAGATGGAGAAGAAAAAATCCGCATACGCTCGCTTTGAAGAGCGATTTCCTCCCTTCTCGCGCTCGTTCGCTTAACGGGCTCGCCCCTCGGTTTCGCCGCGCGGCGCCTCGACGCGCCAGATGCTTCCGACGCCGACGTCACGACATCCGCCTCCTCTTATAAGAACATGGAAGCTCTCTCGGTTCTCTTCCAGCAAGCAATAAAAAGTTTCTTCCCAAGGGTTGTAGAAGTGGAAATGAGGTTCAGAGTCCGAAGCGTCGGCGGCTTTTTATGGAAGCAATAAGGGCGAGTCCTTCATCAGAGTACAGGCAAAGTCGACGACTACAAATATTCATCGAAGTAATCGACTGGCACCAGGTTCCTTGTCGGGGGCTTTTTACGGAAACGAGGGAGGTCGACGGGCTCGCACATCACAGCACATCACGTTGACGCGGAGTCCCAAAGGATGAATAAGGGACTGAGAAGACAATGCTGCAGGGCGATATGTGCTCTCATTTGTTACATCGTGCTTCTGAGAAGTTGAACCCTATCGTGTTTTAGTTCTTGAAGCTTTCACGTTCTTGTTAGATTCAGACAATATTTGCAAGTGTTTATTTATTTTCGGAATAAAATTTCTTCAAGAAGCATGAAGCCACACGGAATCACAGAAGCAGATAAAGGACAACACAAGTCGCACAAAGAAATCCTAGCAGTGGAATGTTGGGAATGCTCACTTTCAGGCCTCTTTCACCTAATCGAGTGGAATTGCAACTCTTAACAAAGCAGCAGAACACGTATTGCAACAGCGACCACCAGAGATGTTCATGAATGATTCAAAATGCGGTAGATGAAGAAGAAAAGTTGAATGTGTCTTCTAGAAGGCGGAGAACCCGTTGCGAATTTCTTCAAGGACCCGAAGAGCAGAAGAAGACGGCAATGTTTGGAGGCGGCCAAGGAGTCCGAGAAGTTAGATACGATCACGACTCAGGTAGTACCACCAATAGAGCACTGAAAACAGGTTTTTTTGTGTTTCAAAATATTGTTACCGTTGAAAATGGCAAAGACAGCTGGGAAGGACTTGGCAGCAATGGCGTCGACGCGAGCGCCGAGGTCAGATTCGTAGGCGCGGCGAACCATTTGGGGACCGATGGGACCAACTGGTCCGCCTGGTGCCACAGGAGGCGCTCCGGCCGCGGCACCGTTTCCGTTTCCATTGCCAAGAATGGAGTTTCGACCTCGTCTAAAAGAACTTCGAGAGATTTCTAGAGGCTCACTGATAGCGTGGAATGTCCATTTCTCCAGTTCCATAGAGAGTGAAGCGCCTTTTCGTCGATCCGTTTGTTGCGGCAGCAATGTTGGCACAATGCACTTGGGCTGGTGTTATGGATTCTCTAGAAATGAAACAAAAGATGAAAAGAACGAAATGCTAGGACCTTCTCTCGCCACTACACTCCTCAAGCACCTCAACGGGCATGGAATTATGATCGTAGCGAATGGTCGTTCTCATCTGAGGAATTCGACTATAGTTCATCGTCGTAGCTGTGCTGTTTCTGTAAACAAGTTTTTGAGTTCGTTCCGAATTCGCATTGTATGTACTTTACAGTGTTCACTAAAGAAGTGGTGCTTACCTTTGTAGCATCGAAACATGTTTCGGTGCAGCAGACTGCCGTGCTCGCTTAGCCCTTGCCCGCATCTCGCCGATCTTGTCGACGAAGCCGACCACAGCCAACTCGACGAGCGAGAAGAAGATGAAGGCTACGCAAACGAAGAACCAGAGGTCGATGGCCTGCAACAACAAACGGTTTGTATATGGATTGTTTGTGTATGTTGTATTCCCTGCCATAATGTCTCGAAACCTACCTTGACGAAAGAGACTCGAGGGAGGTTCTTGACGACATTGCCGAACTGCAATTAATAGACGAAGAAGGGATCAAAGCTCACCTGAAAGGTCAGGGCCATCAACGAGCTGACGCCGAGGGTGATGCGTGCGGGCAAAGCTCGAGAGTCGATCCAAAAGGCAATCCAAGAAATGAAAACACTGGAATATGCGTTGCGGTAAGATTTGCTGAGAAGGATCAAAAACCTGAGATATGAAGGCATGTACGCCTGAAGAATGTAGAACCCGTAGAGACGCTTGAAACTGCAAAAGGGGCTCTTTGGCAGTTTGCTCAGGAAGTTACCGAAATGTGACTTTGAGTTGATCCCACATGCCGGCCGTGTATTCATTCATCGTTCGACCCCAAGTCACATTGTAGAACTAAAATCGATACCAGTGATAAAGAAAGCAAAACTTGCCTGAAAATCGGGCAGTCGAAAGTCGTCGGCATCCGGCATCGTGACTGGAGACCACTCCTGCCAGAGTAACCGAACTTCAGCTATGTTGTATGAGTAAGACTCGAAGACCAGATGGCATTCCTGAAAAGTTTCACGTTATGCTTTTGAAGGCGTTTGCAATCGTAGTTCTCGTGGAGAGCTTGAAGGTCCCCCTCATTTAAAATTGCAACTTTTCTCAACGCCCTCTCTTCTTCCTTGTTTTCATGTCCGTTACGGAGTAATTGCCAGTCGGCCTTTGCAGAAAACGTCGCCACGCCACATTTATCCCTCGAGCATACCGTATGTTTTATTCAACGCGACCACATGTTGCCCGTCGTTGAATGCTTTCAGTCTTTGCACCCGCTTCCGCGTCAGCAAAGCGCCGACTGAGCGCGGCACGCAATCCGTGCAAGCTTTTTGTCCTCTAAGTCAAGGTGGCTCGGTTTCCAATTTCAGCCCGTCTCTCATGTGGTTCCAACGAGAGAGACGATCTCGGTGCACTTCCGGATTCTCTATCTGACGGAAGCCACCTCCACCCCCTTGGCTTCTTCAGGGTGTCAGGTTTTCCTTTGCGTTGGAAGATTTTCGATGTCACAGCGAAATTGTTTTTCTTCGTAGATGAAATTAGAGATGGGAGAAAAGACTCTCTAGCAGCGGGGATGACGCCTTATCTCCAACGAGGAGAATCTCACGTTGAAAATTCACTCGTTCGAAAAAGTCATTGAACTCTGCTATTTGCTACTGCAGAATTCTCTCTCCCCGTCGGCCGCGCGGTTGCTTCTTTGCAGATCTAAAGATGTGACTTCTGAACGGGTGCCCTGCCGCGGAAAAGGGGGGCGAACGAGGCGGCTTGAGACTCCCCGGGAGAGCCATCGCCTGGATGGTGCTTTATGATGGCGTCTTTATGTGCTCCGGGGGCTTGCCGATAATATGAGGGTCGAGGGCTGACTAGTGCAAGAATTCCCCGCATCTCTTGGCGATGGCCCAGTTAAGTGCAAGAGTAAGAACAAGGAAGAGAAGCAGAAAGAAGAAGAGCAAACCTGACTGTCGATGGGAAAACTTGTTAACTCGAAGGTGCAAGGGCCGGAGACTCTTACTCGATAGTTCAGCCAGGTTGTGCCTGTAAAACTCAATCTAGCCATGTTGAGCCTCAAACCATTGGGATAAATAATGAGTAGAATGTTGCTGGCAGGACTTTTGTGCACTTCCGTTTGCTTGCTGTTCACGATACAGACGTTTGGTGTCCATAACCGCTCGCTGACCGAACTGTCGAGACTCAGGTTCGTTTTGCAGGAAATATTTCTGAAACAGGACCAATCTCATGAGCAAGACAAAAGTTACGAACCTATACTCGAGTCGAGGGTCCACCCAGACTTGCGAGAACCAGACGTCCGCCACAAAGGATGAGGTTATTTCCGAGATTGATGAAATGTCCTGAAATCCCGTGAACTGTTTTGCGAATAATAATATTAGTTCTTCCTCTCTTCGCTTTTGTTTTTGATGTATTGCAGAGGAAATGAAATTCGTCGTGAATACAAGGAAGCGATAGCCCTCCTTCTCTCTTCCCGCCACTTCCTTCTTGCTCATTAAGTGCGCCAGGGTTGGCTAATTACGCAAGGAGCTAGGGCGCGCTTTCGGCGCGTGCCAGTTGAGTGCACGAGGCAGACGAAAAGAACACGGATGCTCCTCTTTCTGTTTTAAACGGGAGGAACAAGCTCCCCGCGCGCCAGGACTTAGACCACATTGACTAATTGCCCTTTCTTGCTCGGGCGCCTTCTTTCTTTCTTCTAAGGGGTTTCACAAAATGAACGAACACGCTTTTCCTTCACAAATGACGTCTTGTGTCTCTAGTTTCAAGGGACCGAAGCATTCTTTGAAAGACGAACCTGAACTGTCAATTCCACACTGACAGCCACACTCTCATTCGAAGGCACCACTGTCTTGTCATACTCAGCCATGATCTCGGCCAGCAGACTTTTGCGCTGATTGGAATTGTAAGCGCATGGAGGCGGTTCGTCAAGCATTCCTGGAATAGAGTCGCTGTTGCTTCAAAACAAGTCAGATTCAACCTTGAACTGGTGATGGCGTGGAGCTCGGCAGAGGCGTCGTGGCTGCGGGCTGCGAGTGCGCCGGCGAGCTGGCCGAGGGCCGCGCCGACAGCACGAGCATGAGCAGAAGATCGTGCAACATCACGCATTGGAACACGCTCTGCAAGAAGGTCTTTTATCGTCGAGGGGGAACAAAGATCGGGGACAACCATTTCTCGCGTTTCTGAATTCATTCTCGCTCGTCGTCCTGCCCCTTAAAATCTACCGAAACCGACATTCCGCGAATTCTCTACCAATTCTTCATTCATCAAAAGACGTCAAAACCTTCACGCACTTTGAGGCTTCAAAGGGCATTGCATCTCGTGATAAAATAAGAATTTTGACTAGAACAGTCAAACATTGGCTCTTTCTAATTTGTCACCGGGAACCATAAGGAACCAACACTAGGATCAAGCAGAGAACGCCTGAAATGAGACGCAACATGAAACGCGGAAATATAGTACGAAGAAGAAGAAGACAAGAAAGAAGCTAGAAGACCTCGCGTGACCACGACGGTCATCAAACCTTGAATGTGCATTCCGTGTAAGAGAATGAGGAGAAAGAGAGCAGAGGCCGCTACGAGAACAAGACATGAAAGAAGAGATCGCCCCGCTGTGCTCTGCCTGGTCGCTCTGCTGAAGCTGCGTCGGCGGCCAGCTACAAAGCTCTCGTGCTGCCCCCTCAAAGACGGCTTCGTAGCTGCCCTCTCAGGGCGCGCAAACGCGGAAGCACTCTCCTCGTGGCCGCAGCAGTAAGGAAGCGATTCTGTCGAAGGAGGAGGTCACGGCGTGCCATTGGCGAATAAAATAAAAGCGATAGATAAGAAGACGTTAAGAGTGAAGCGAGAGGCAGCGGAGATTGAGAAAATAAATAACGAAGAAAAGAGGCGTGCGTAGTCAAATGCACTAATTACCGTCTAGACGCAGCTCACTCACGAGGCATACAAGGAAGCTTTTCGGTCTTCTGTTGATGGCTTGAGGGTGATAAGCTTCGATCAAGGAACTGAAGAAAAGGAAGAAAAACATCAAGTCAAGAAGATGTTCTGAGGTTCGGGTCGAGGTCGCGAACGAAGGCACAAAAACCATTGGGAGATCCACGACGTGAATTCACGTAAAACACTAAATGGATTAGGACAAAGAGGAACGCGCAAAATTTCGATTGAGAGGAAATGTTGCAACTTCAGACTCTAGCATTTAGAGACGGGATGGGGAAACCGCCATGTTTTGACTTTTGACTAGAAGTCAAATAGCGAACTCGAGGAAGAATTGAATACAGGGACGCAATGGAGCACGATGCAAACATCGCTCTCAACTATTAAGAGTTCGAATGATTTCCTCGTTCTCGTGGGAGCAACCGCAAAGAGGTGAGAGTTTGCTCAGATTAATCCGACCACATGCCAATTCGCGTGCTAAATTGGTCTTTGAAAGATTTCAAACTTGCTGACAATCTAGAGGTTCCGCATTGACTGTTAGTTCCCCTTCCTCCATCAAGAGTTCTTTTTGAGAAACACGATCCCGGAAATAACAGAAGCAAAAACGTTAATGAACGTAAAGAGAGGAGGAGGAAAAGACGGAAGGAAGGGAAGGAAGAACATGCCGCTCACGTCCTTTGAGAAGAGTCCAAGGAAAGAGACATTGAAGCGCGCGCTCGCCCGGCCTCTGGAGGCGTTTTCTAGGCGTTCTTCTGGAAGAAGCGCCTCGCCTCCCT
This sequence comes from Poikilolaimus oxycercus, assembly GCA_034700245.1. NCBI lineage: Eukaryota > Metazoa > Nematoda > Chromadorea > Rhabditida > Rhabditidae > Poikilolaimus > Poikilolaimus oxycercus. Next base: position 6,430 of record JAQIXL010000940.1, read on the forward strand.
CTTCAAGCCGTCCATCTGCTCGCTCTCTCACAAGAGAGTAAGTCAATGCAAGCAGAGGCAAGCCTCCCATCACTCCACATTGAAGTTTCCAAAGCCACAAAGGAGAAGAGGACGAGAGGACGAGAAGGGCATTATACGTTCAGGCACTGACATCTTGTCTCTCTTTTCATCCGATGACGAGAAGAATGAAGAATGGAGGATTATGTGAGTGAACTCGAACCTCAAGGAGAAATCTCGGAGGGATTGGACTCCCGAGAGACATGAAGGACTGCTTCTGAACAAGAGTCTCTGGAAAACTCAACATTGGAACCGTTGACGGGCATTATCTGATAGACAGAAGAACTGCAAAGGCATCAAAACGAAATAAGCAAACAAGATCACGAATAGAACAAGGCGAGGTTCCCACGTCAGTTCTTCTCACCAACGAGCATCGTGACGAGAAAATTACGACAGACCAAACGATCGCATCATAAGGAGCAGTGGTGGTGCCCAGGAATCGAACCGGAGCACGACGGAAGTGGAGGTCTAGTCGCTGACCCGAGCGCTAGTGGTGAGCGCACTTGAAGATGCCGGAAATTCGTGCGCTTCACGGAGGCGGCGACGCTCTTCGCCTGTTTTTGTTCCGCTCTCCATCTCAATAGGAAGAGGCGGTCGAGAAGGGCGGCGACGAGAGGGAGGACGCGCATCAAGGAGAGAAGGCGGCGAGAGATTTTGCAGCTTTTTCTTCGCTTCTTAAGCGGCCCAGATGGCGCCGAGCGCAATGAAGGATGGTCATTTCGGTTTTCGCTCGCGTCACGCCGAGGAACTTTGCGCTGTCTCTGTGCCAGGAGCCAAACTCTTGATTTAGGTGGACTCGAATCAAGTTGTTTCTTTCTAAATTGCTCGCGGCTGTTTTGAAGAGAGCGACTTCTTTTGAAAGAGCCGGATGGTCAGAGTTCAAGTTTTCTTGAAAACAAAAATCATCGAGTCAAAAAGATTGCGGAAGCGAATAATTTCGTCTTTCAAAGCCGTCTTGCAAAGAAAGAAAGCAAAAATTCGGCGTTGCAATATAAATACCAGAACGGGCGAAAACATGAAAATGCTAGCGGCTCCGTCAGGAGATTGACAAAGGAGAAGACGTCCGGAAAGCAGAAGGAGGAGGGGGATTTTGTTGAAGGAAAAGAGACGCGATGGAGAAGGAGGAGGAAGACGGCAGCTCAACCGACAAAGACACCCGGAAAAGAGCTAGAAACGGACAGCTCGCCCAGAAGACGACGACGACGAAGGAAATGTGTCACTAGCCGTCTATGACATGATCGCATACACGGCTTTCTTCTCACGCTAAGAGAGAGACACCAAAAGAGCGCCAGCAAGATCGTGCAGTCACGCCAAAAATACGTCAAGCCTCCCAAACGATGCCAAGAAGCGGGGGCCGATGGACGCCGAAATTAATGAAAAGTTTTTGTGGCGGCCGGGAATGTCGACCATAAAGCGAGACGCCTCGGCGACGACGTCGTGACTGACAAGAACACAGAGTGAATTCCGAGAAGAAAAGACTGAATGACAGAACAATAAAAAGTTGCTTGAATTGAAAGTTGGTCTATGATCTCCAAACAAAGAATCGCCTCAAGGAAGCAAAGGCAAAACATGAAATCAGTTTAGTGCAACACAAATTTTGCGCCCAACAGCACCTTGAGACGACCACCCGAAAGCTGCAAGAAACCAGCAGCCGCGCTTCCCCTTCTTGAAACGCCGGTGCCGAAATCGGAGGGTGCACGGGAAATTATAGGGTCTCCGCGCCTAGGGCCTCTCTAGTGGTAACGGCTCATGATGCGTGCCAGCGTCCTCAACCTCCCTCAACCAGCACCTCGTCTTCCCCTCTGCCTTCCGTGCTTTCAATTTCGTGCCACGCTTCTGCCTCGATTCTTTTTTTCTAATCTCCGTTGCGGGTTGGGGGCACGTCCGGACGTACTCAACCCAGAACGAAGGTCGAGAATTTAAAATAAAACTCTCAAAAACTGCAAAAATCGAAATTCTCAAAATAAGTAGGAGAAGAAACTGATGAACGCACTATGCTCATGAAGGGAGGAAGACGAATTTGCGTGTTCCGTGATGTCGAGTGAAGAAGAGGGAAAAGTGCGCCTCAAGCGCCGGACGTGCCGATTTTGGCGGCTTCCTCGAACGGAACTGACCTAATTTCCGATGAGGATGCTTTTTTGCCCCCTTCACAACGAGACCGGTGCGGATAAACTCTATCAAATTGAAATTATGCGAGACTAAGAAGAAAAATGTTGCAAAATGGAAATTTCAAGAGGAACGATCGAATCTGGCATCATGCGGAGAAACTGCTGTCTAGGGTAAGCTCTGTCCCTCGACCACAAGGCGGTCGCCGCCTCTAATTCCACGACGAGAACACGACGAGGTTGAGGAGGAAGAACATGATTTGAGTGGAAACAGCTGTGGTCTGGCAAAGAAGTGCTCGAAGAAAAGCTTTGAACTGCGCAGGGCACGGATGAAAAGGGCCAAACGTCTTCGGACATTTGCTGTTCTTGACTTGTGCTTCGTGTCTGCCCTGAAGGGGGGACGCCCTTCTTTTCTCTCAAAGTCAAAACCTAGACACGCGGCGGGTTGGGGGCCCGTGTTTATGAAAGAAGAAGAAGGCGGGTGTGCGGCCGCGCGCTTGAACTTCAATAATAGAGACAGAGAGAGGCGAAGGAGGAGGAGGAGAGCGAACGGCTCGGGCCAGCTTCGCTTTTGGGACTCAGCCTGGAAGAGAGAGAGAGAGAGAACTCAACGCCCACAATTATGCGAGAAACGAGAATGTCTCGAGAGGAGGGGGCTGTTTTTGTCTCTTTTCAAGAGTTGTGAGGGACTATTTGCAGCTTCTCATATAGTCTAATTTCCAAACTTGAAGATGTCCGGAACTTCCGATGAATGACAGAAACGCGGAACCACCTAGAGTATACGGAATTTCAATATTTGCACTTCCTCGAAGGTTTCGGCGAAAATTCTCCCTCTCGGATGCTCAAGAAAAACTTTTCCTTCTCCGAGAACGGAAGACCACATCAAGATAAACATTCTCTTGAGACACTAACAAACTTGAGCGAACGTTTATAAAGCGAGCAGGGATGAACAAGTAAGCTCAGAGAGCAAACAATTTTCCAAACGAAGAAAAAAAAACGCGCGCGCAAATTTTAGTCTGAGGTCAGCAAGGGGGCAAAGCCGAAAACATGCGTTCCACACCCGCGCGAATCAAATCTTCAACGTTGAAGGATCTCAAAAAGAACTCTTGGAAAGAGATTCTCCACTCTCTTTTGAGGCGAATCCCTTAAGGAATGGAAAAAAGGCGTCGACCGCAGAGGAGAAGGAAGTGGCCTTCGGGCCGCGCCGAGAAACGACGCGATAAGTGCAAAATGGATCAGTTGGACGCCCGGCCCTGGGGGAGTCGCGGTTTTGCGAGATCCGAGTGATGTAATGGAGGTAGAGCAGTCTCTCTCCCTTCTCTCTCTCTCCGCGAGACGACCGACCGACCGGAGGGCCGCTAGGCGCGAAAATTGCCGCTGGGCGGGCGAGCCAAAGAGAGAAACGCGGACGATTTGTGGCATGCCGTCCTCGGCGAATTCGTTCTTGGCAGACGGATTGGAGAAGGAGGAGAAGGAGGAAGACAAGACAATGTTTTCTTCTTTCACGAAATTGCTTATGTTTCAAAAAAGCAACCCATTTAGAAAGAAGGTCTGAGGACTTTTCGGCGTTCTCTAAAAACGGCAGAAGTAGTCAAAACGAAAACTAGAGATGAGTTCGAGACGGCACGTTTTCGACATTTTGGCCCGAGAATGAACAAATTGAACCCGATGTCATGCAATTCAACGTTTGAGACATAAATTGTACAGCGCTGCAAAAGTTAAAGACCACTGCGATGAGTTCCGTGCGCGCGGACAAAACTTCCCCGCCGCGAGACCAAATTCGCCCACGTGAGGCTTCAAAAGGACGGCGCGCAATACGCGCAAAGGTCGCGCTCCAGCGGCTTTCCAAAGGCGTTGCGAGGACGCAAAAAGTTCGTGGAAGCTTCGTGGATGTCCCTCCTGACAACACACTAGAGAGATGGATAAAGGCTCAACGTGAATCGAAAAAAAAATAATCTTCAAAGTCGAAGCTAGTCAAGGGGGAACATCGGAAAAGCTCGTTTGCAACAAATCTCAACTAGAGAGAGGCTCCTCTTCCAAGACGTTGCTGCTGCGGGCGTCTCGCGGCAAGCGGCACTCAAGCAGGAGAAATAAATTTACTCGCCTTGACGCGAGTGCGATTTGTCTCCCGCCGTGAACGATGAGAGACAAGGAGCGACCCTCAACTGAGCCGAGGCGCGTGTTCTTCAAGTGTTCAGGGCGCTTCTCCAACTAAATTCCATCATCGCCCTCCCTGGCGCGAGAGAAAACGTCTTCGTCGTCGCTCAGCCGTGTTGTCGTCGTTGGACGGAAATCTCATTTCGCCTTTCTAAACTTCTCCATATCCAGTTCAAGGTTCGAGAGGAAGACGTAGATCGACGAGCTATCCTGACTTTCTTGAAGAGGCGAGTTTGAGTTAGCAAAGTCGAGAGAGCCTTCACGGGGGGGCGTAAAATTTCTTCTGCTTCCCGAGAATTCCTCTATAGACGAAGCTCTAAGCGGAAGGCTTCGGACGAGCGAAAAAACAATAGGCTGCGACGGCCGCGAGATGCTCTAACGCCTTCCAAAATCGACGACACTCTGGTCTAGGAAGGAGAATGGAGCGCTTTTTGTCCACTTCATTTTCTTCAAGAGAATCGTGTTGGTCTAAATCTACGAAGCTGCCAATTTTCTACTCGTCACTGACCAAACATTGCAAAGCTCGCATCTTTGCGACGGTTTTGGGTTTGGCTAAGACCGGATTTGGCCGCGCACTGCATAAATTATCGCAAACACACTAAGACGCACACGCGCGGTGGGCAGAAGAACGTGGGAATTTCCTGAGCTCGCAATTGGCGGAGATGCCAAATTCGTGCAGAGACGGACGCCTACCCGTTCTTGGCTCAAAAGGGCAATGGGATTTCCTTTCAAGTCGTCAAGTTTCCGAGTGAGTTCTCGATCTTTCTTTCATTCATTCATAAATATTCTCGGAAAGACGCAAAGTACATAATGCTGCAAAGCAGATGACACGGCTAAATCGTCGAAAAACTGAGGAAAACACTATTTTCAAGACTTGTCTCGGCGCGTGACGGAGGAGAGAGAGACCCCATGGGGAAGAGCGGGGGACGAGCGATCTCACCGCTGCTCACTCATCATATTTTCGCCACTCTCAGGTGTGCTCCGAAGGGCGAGACAGACAAAGTCTCTCAGAGGAGGGCGAGGGAGGTGTTGGAGCAAAAGTCGCAACTGAAATGCAGTCGAGCAGTGAATGATCTTGGGTTACTGAGAAAGCTTTGCTAGCCTGCTCGTTAGTTTAGCTTTTGACGATTGCTGCTAGTAGAAGGAAGCTCAGCTTGAAATTTGTAAAAGACCCACTACGATAACCATGGAGACTAATGCTAGAAGCGATTTGAGTGAAAGGAATTCGAGACCGAGCTAAAGTTACCAGCCGAGTGAAGGCAAAACAGCACAAGTGACAGACGTGCCTCTTCAAGGTTTGACTCATCCAAGGCGAGACGTGACGGGTCGCCCGGGCGCTCAACAAGAGGGGGCTTTTCAGTGTTAAAATCCTCTGCGTCAAAGCGAGCCGTTTCAATCGAAAGATCAGCACGATCTGACGACGAAAACACCTTTGAGTGTTCGACGATTTGGAATTCTTGCAAAATGATCTCTTAGCCTTTGTGCTTGCATCAAGGTCTTTAAAGAGTAAATTGTCTTCAAACGATAGAATAAACTTTTCGAAGCTCAGACGAACACCCACGATGCGCATAAACAAGGCCGACCAAGCTTTAAAAGGGACAAAACGTCAAATATGAGACAACTGTCAAGGAAGCGACCGGAAGAAAAGAAGAGCCTTGGGGCTAATTCTTGTGGTGTTCAGGGCCCTCGACCGGGAGAGAGCAGACCAGCGCCTAGAACAACGTGATGATTGATTGGAGCGCTGGCCTCAGACTGTGACAAGGACCTCGACTCGAAGCAGAGGGGGTTTGGCCTCGTCATAGGATCTAACACGGAGGTTGACATGTCCCGATTTAAAGCAGGAAGAAGAAGAAGAAAAACGACGGGAGCAATGTTTGCTTTGTGGAAAGACACGTTTTCAACTGAAAAACTTTTCGATTCTCCAAGTTCAAAAGTTTTTCCTCCCGAAGCATCCAAAAAGACATCGTGACAGGTACGATTCGCATGAGTAACGATGCGGCCGAGCACCGGGTGACACATAGAGTCGAGAGATGAATGCATGATGGATCATTCGCCCGGATCTCGTGGTGATCTCGAACAAAAGTAGCGTGCCCCCGCCGCAAATATGTTTCTCGTTGCATACGCAAATTCCCTCAGACTTGTTGACGAAATATGCAGTGTTGCGCAACACGCACACCGAGCGGGGCAGAGGATCAACGATGAAGTCCATGCTGCTGTGAGAGGGCCAAGAAATTCAAAATCGTCCCCCAACAACGGCTTTCGCCCATGTTTTCACACGCGCTCGAAAATTCACTTGGGCTTTTAAATCCAATTAAAACCTCGTTTTGGTCGCTCGTCGTGGACTTACTTTGCGACGTCGACGCCAGATGAATTGGCCATCAAGAAGAGTCTCGAGCATGGAGCACAGAATTTGCGCCAGGGACCACGGACACCAAATCGGCGTCAATGACGGGACGCCTTCGGGGGGTGCTTTGGGGGTGGGTCGGTGAGGCTTTTCGGAAGAGGAGGCGGAGGTCCTGGCCGGAGGCCTAACGAGAGGGCGCGGCGGTCAAGACAAGCGACTGCGAACCTCGTCCTATGCATCTTTCATGTGGGCTCCTTGAGCCAAGGCGAGAAGGTGCTTGTGAAACTGAACAAGAAGCAAAAAAAATGGAAAATGGAAAACGCAAAACAGCATAAAAGCTAACCGCTTTCAAATTGACAAATTCATTCAAAGCAACAACTTGGCATTCGAAGCTGAAAGCCGTCTGCTAGACGACCACACACAACATCAAATTGCCGCCCTTTTTCGTCGTCTCCAAAACGTCATCGGCACAATGCACCCTCAGTTGTTGGGCGAAATTGAGAAAAACTCCTCCGTTGAACGTTCAAAGAGCGGCCGGTGACCTTTCCCGGAAAGCCGACGGCAACACGACAAACTCGAAAGACAAGAAAAAAGGTTGTTGGAAAAGCCGATTAAGACCCTCGATTGAGGAGCGAGTTGTGACGGGGCTTTTCAGAGCGCGTTTGTCTGAAGGCTGGACACGGACGGGAGACCTCGCGCCGATCGGTTCGACTGCTCTCCTTCTTTTTAGTCGGCACGGAGGATTCATAAGGACTCCTCCTCTTCTTTCCTCTGCTTGCTCTTGAGAATCAAATCAAACGGCGGCGGTGTTCAAAACCGCGTAGCCACCCACCCGGCGCCTTATATCAACAACTTCAAACTTCATTTTAGCCGAAGTCGGCAAAGTCAAAGCGCGCAAGTTTGTTAACAAGGAGAGCTAGGGCTTCCGGATTGAACTCGAGGTTCAGAACACATCAACGAGATAAAAGAATGGACGAACACGTAGATGAAAGCGTCATGGACGAAAATTGATGGAACTCCGACGACGTGAGGTGAGGAAGGGAAGCGACGAAGCGCGAGGCGGCCCCGGCCCCGTCGCCCTCCTCATCCGCCTGAGCGAGGCGTGAAAGAAGAACAAAGCCTCCCATCGCAGATACACGCGGGTCGTCCTCAAGGAAGGGGAAGAGCACGCCAACCCAGTGGAGAAGCCCCGCCGTGAATTCGCTGGAAATTCGCGTCACTCCAATTGGTTCGACGACCCACGCGCACGCTCGAAGAAGACGAAGAGCGAGAAGAAGGCCTTGCGTGACAAAAAGGAATGCTGGTTGCCGCACGCGGTGTGAAACAATAGAAATCAGAGGTCGGAAACGAAGAATCGCGAAGCGGCTTTTAATGAAAGACCAAGTTCTACGCACAAATTATTGGGGTAGAGAGCTTGTGTTGGACAAATGGATGATCAAACAAGAAAAACCAGAGCTCGTGGAAGACATCCGAAATGCAAAGCACCGTTCGTATCCGACCGAAATAGTCCACACGTCAGCAGCTGCGTGATTGGCCAGGTTGCGCGTTAGAGGCAGAGAGAGACTGAACATGCATTTTTGATCTTTTTGCGCGAGCACAGCAATCGCTTTCGATTGCCTTCCTTCTCTTTCAACACACACAAGGACCTCGCTTTTCTTATCCCAACGTTCCCAGCCAAGAGGCAGCAAAGTCATTTGACCAAGAAACTCTCTTTCGAGCCTGGCACTCATCTCAAGACTTTAGTCGTGGTTGGAAGAAACAATAGTCTCGACGCGCTTATAGTTGAACAAAGCTCAAAAATGATTAGCAGCTCTGCAAGCTCGAAAGACTCCCGCCGAGTGTTGAGGGGGCTCTTTCTTGCAAAATGCATCTATGGGCATTTCTAGTGCGTTGCAATGCCAGCAGTTTGCGTCACGGGGGACATAATGTTCAAGAACACATGCTTCTGGCACTTTCTTGTTTCCGATAAAGCACACGTTCTTCCTCCAGTCTGCTTCCGAAGTTTGTTCTTCATTTCGGAAAAGGCTTTTCCTCTACAAGTTCTGCTGCACTCCAATGTCTTTCAGTTTCTTCAGTGCTTCTTTTTCATTCTGTCCGTGACATTATCCAGTCGACTTCCGACTCCGTTGAGTACTCTCCCAGGGACCGAGCATCGAAGTTTTTCTGGGAGCCACGGGAGGAGCAGGACTTCAATTCAAGCAACGACGACGAAAGCCACGGCCGTACTGATGAGATATCCTCGAGGGAGTCCGAAACTGCAGCAGGAGACCGGGAAGCAAAGCACAGGTTGCACGCTTCTCATGCACAATATACCCGCGTACCTCAAAGCACGTTTTCTGTTTCTCTGTAATTTACGACAGAAATGCTGCAGAGTTAAAAACGGGGAATATTTCTCTTCTCAAGATGAAAATAGGCCAGAGAATGACGATACTGGACATATTTCCTCGCACACGTAGGCGTCCTTCTGGGTCGACGACGGATCTGAATGTGCAAATTGCAAAAGGATACGCCTGCTGAAACAAAAGCCGACGATTCGACCCGGAAGTCTCGTTACGCGTCATCTTGGGTCGCTTGGGAGGGGGAGAAAAAAGCGCCAAAGAATTGCCGAATTTAGGCGTTGTCGGATTAGCACCAGGCTGGTGCTGACAGCCGAAGGAAGCATCGAAGGACACGGAGAACGAGGAAGGAAGAAAGAGAGGAGGAAGGGACGAAACAGATGCAAATCGGATCTCCGAGAGTGCTGCTGCACCCCTCCCAAAATAAGGAAGACTTTCGAGCAGTTTCTTTTCCGGACAACAACTAAAGCATGAACAACAAGAGTCTGAACAGGGATAATGAAAGCTGGGATTACATCAAACACTTTTTTCTTGCACTTTTTTCTCAAAATCAATGCTTGCTAAAATCGGTCTTGGGCAAATTTGAAGTCCGAAGAAACCAAACAACACACACTCGTTCAAGGTCGTTGATAACCGCCGTTACGCGCCCGGCCTCATCGATTGATGACTGGGCAAGTTCTGCACATTGCCACTGGAGGTTCGTTCTCTGTTAAACCTTGCACGTATGCGAGACAGGCACAATTGACAAGGCTTATCCGAGGAGCATCGGCGGATATGCTTTCGAATTTCAGTCGCCTACAGCGGTTGTTCGGGTTGCTCAACGAGGGCAGGTTTGTACCCCATTTGCAGCAAGAACTTCTTAAAGATAGAAGACCTAGAAACGGTTGAGCTTTTCGCGAAGGACAGCCAGGAAATCACATCTGAAGATCGGTGAGCTCACTTAGCAACCGAGTTTTATTGACATCAAGAGAAACGCTTCTTAAATGCATCACAGACAATGTGGAGACCAAGAAGTTTCTCATCACTCACGGCACGGATACCATCATTGATACGGCTCTCTTTCTCCAAGACCGACTTTCAACATCTTCAACGACCGTCGTTCTTACAGGTTTTCAAATGTTTCAATAGCTTCGAAAGTGAATCTCGAATTCAGCAATTTTTTTCTCCGATTTGCAACGTTTAGGCGCTTTCTTGCCCGAAGCGTTCCGTCTCAGCGACGCGGACTTCAACGTCGGTTTCGCCCTCGGCGTTCTGAGCGTCGCCCAACCCGGTGTCTATGTGGCTATTCAAGGGATTTGTGGACTCGCCGACCGCATAAGACGCAACCCGGAGACCACTCGATTTGAGCTTATTCCCTAGCAATTCCAATCCGTAATCGAAGGCACTTCTTTATGATAAATTACACGAGAATCATTCGAGGTCGTTCGAGAGGGGGGTGATGCGTCTAGCCGGACTTCTTGGCCTTCTTGGCGGCCTTGCGAGACTTGCGGGCAGCACGGCGCTTCTTCTGAGCGGCACGACGACGCTGGGCGCGACGGCGCTGGGCACGACGACGTTGAGCGCGGCGAGCCTTGCGGAGTGCGCGGCGTCCCTTGTGAGCCTTGCGTCCTCGTTTCTGAAGCGACTTGTTAAAGCCTCAAACGATGCAACTCACGTGAACTCCCTTGGCGGAGGCAGCGCGCTTCGCACGTCCGTGCTCCTCGAGTTCGGTCTCCTCTTCCTCATTCTCGTTGTCCTCCTCGTCTTCGTTCTCAAGGGCCTCGATCTCGGCGTCGAGTTTGGCCTCCTCCTCAGCCTCGGCTTCCTCCGCCTGCTTGTCGAGGGTGGCTTCGATGAGGTCGCGCTGCTCCTCGTCGGTAACGGTGGCAATGAGAGCGGCCTGCTGAGCGCGGAGAGTTTGGACCTTGCGGAGGACCTCCTGACCCTGGCGTGAGAGCTGACAGATTACCACGTGGTAAGACCAACCTGGGCATTCTCCTCCACTTCCACCTCAGCAACCTCTTCGGCGAAGGCAGCAGCGGCCAGAAGACCGACAAGGATGAGCCACTTCATTTCTGAAACCACGCACCGGCTAATGAACACAAAGGAGAAAAAGAAGAAAAAACTGAGAGGAGCTGATGGCTCTGAATGGGGATTCAGACCGGGCTTCTCCACTTTTATAGTCGACATGCGAGGGGGTGACGGGATTTGTTGATGGGTGGAGGGTGGGCGACGGGGACAAGGAGGCGAAGATGCGCTCGCGGGGTCCGGGGACATCCCGTTCCGTCGTCGATCGCCTGCCTCTCTTCCTTCGCAGTCGCCACTTCGGGACGAGGAAAGATCTCGTCAAGCCGCGGTGCGAGCATGTGGTCAGCGTCTCGTTTCGACTCGTTTCAAAGAGTCTCTCTTCCCTTGCAGATTCTACTCATCTAGTTTTGCTTGGCTAGAAGCTTCTCCTTCTTCTCCTCCTCTTCAGAATGAGTCATCAAACTGTCTATGAAGCCACGGTCTTCTTGTTCGATGCCTCCGAGCAGGACTTCCTCATTGTCTTCCCAAATAGCACAGACAAACAGGCACACGACGATATCCATCAAGATCCGCGAGCGCCGCGCGAAGAATATCCATGCAATCGTCGTTGCGATCTCAGCTTGTCCATGTGAGAGCCGAGATTTTCAGGCGATTCCATTATTTGATTCGAAGCCGGGGCTGAGTCATCGAAAAGACTTGCTCGAGGAAGGACAATGAAGCCCTTGGCGATTTTTGCTCAAGCTCGTTTAATCGCGTTGGTCTGGAAATGTAGGCCTTCTCCCCCTAGAAAGATCAGTATCAATTACGACGGTGTTTTCTCTGCGTGGGAGAGAAGATCGGGTCATTGGTCTTTCTCTGTCAGAAGACCACCAGGAGGACCTCTGCTGCTGTTCATTTTGAGGGATTCGGACACCGGTTCTGCATTGACCAAATGTGCGTAAAATGACTAGTTTGTCAGCGTTTTCAACGCGGCGGGCGACATTACGTCTCGAGGTCCGTGTGCGGGGTAAAGGCGGAAGAAAAGAGAGCCATGTGGAGAAAAACGAGAAGCGTCCTTTCTCGTGACAGATTCTCTCTGGGTGACCTTGCCTTGCCCAGCCGCCCACACGTTCCCGAATACATCGACATCGCCGCCGCCTTAGACCTATGCCCATTAAGGCCGTCCCAACTCTTCTCTCGAGAGAACCTTAACGGGAAGCACTGATATAGACGGTAACCGGCGTTTCTAAGTTAGAACAAATTTCAGTCTGGCAATTGGATAACGTTTCTTGAAGTCGTTATTGAACAATTTATGAACATCAAAGTGACATAAAACCGTTTAAAATCCCATAGTTATAACACAAAACTCAATGAAGGCCGTGATTCGCCGATCGCATAAAGTCATGAACGGAGGACTGAAGAGGTGTTTCGTCTTGATAAGGTGCTGGTTCATGCCACCCGTTCATCGAACCAGCGGCAGCGCCTATTTGATCAGGTGAAGACCAATCTAGAAACAAAAGCTGTTTAAAGCGTCAAAGTACTTGAGGTAGTCGCGGCTTCTTTCTTCAAAGTGTTTCGTGAACGGTAAATTTTGTAAGCGAAAGTCATCGAGATGCCAAATTGTTGGCCCAGCTCGCGGAAAGACGGCCGCTGACCTCTTTGCTCCAGTCTAAAAAAGCCACGTGTCCTTTAACGTCTTCGACGCTTCGGCGCCTACGTCTCCATCGTCTCAATCAGCCGTAGTCGCTCCTCCAAGGACAACTGTGTCCGGTAGTCGAAACGCTTCGGCGCGGTCGGATTCTGAAAGATCAATTCCGACAAAGAACCAAAAAGTGTTTCTAAGAACAAAAACGGCGGACGTTGATCAAAGACGACAAAGGACGCTGGAGTCGAGCAAACCTCACGTTTCGCCGTCTCCTCGGCCGCCCTTGCCAGGATCTCTTCGCGTTTGTTCATAACATGGTAGACAGAACTTGGAGACACATCGAAGCGGCGTGCGATCTCTGGCACAGGGAGCAGCGAGCCATCCTCGCCGCGACTAAAACTATCGTCTTGTTAGAATAAGCAGTGAAACACGTCACAAAGTGAAACTTACAAATCGGTCGCTTCCAAAATTTCTAGTTGCTCTTCAGTCGTGAGTCGTTTTCGGCGTAGTGATCGGATATCGCCGCTCGGATTCATAAGAGAAAAGTAGACAATTTGATGACTGCGGAGAATAATGCTGGACAAATGAACTTCCGCACGTAGGGCACGTCTCAGAACTGAACCCCCGGCACTCTCAGCAGAGAATCGACTCCTCTCCGCCCATGTCCGACTATACTATTGTATTTCTCTAGTTGCTGATATCGCCCCCGGCGCGAAGCGCCGGGGGAACTTTCCTTTGGAGAAAATCATTCACAGTTTACAGTTTGAGACCAGTTCAAACGTTCTTGCTATTAGTACACCATCAAGCCGAGTAACAACGCTAGTTGAAGGTTGTGCTCGCCCGAAAAAAACTGCACTTAATCTCACGTCTTCAGCGTCCGCGTCTTTCAGAAGACGTCGGTCCACTTCCCTTGGTGCTAGCTGTCCGACGTCGTCTTCTGCGACGTCGCTTCGACAAGAGAGGTGGCCCGTGCCTACTTTCAGCGGCTCTATGAGAAAAAACGGGCGGTTTCCTTCACTCCGTTTTCACCCTTTGGGTCTTGCTTCTCTTGCTCCTGGGTCGCCACTCCGGACTCTCTCTCTCTCTCCGGGTCGCCACTCCGGACTCTCTCTCTCTCTCTCTTTCTCGCTTTCTTACTTTGGGCCTTGCGCCCATCCAGCTTTTTTGCCGGATTCGAACCATCGCCTTCGGATTGCCAGTCCGACTCTCTCCCTTATAGGCCACTCTGGGCCGCTCGTCGATGCGACAGCGCGGACCAGATTCCGAATGTCTATCTCGATAGAGGCCCAAAGGGCGAGAAAAGGGGGAAGTTTCCGACCAGCCCGACCAAAGGAAACTTCCCCCGGCGCTTCGCGCCGGGGGAAGAAGAGATGGAGTTGCACTTCATGAGGCGTCGTTCACTCTTTGGAGGTAAACGTTAGAGCTCAAATGGGACTCATTCTTGCCGACGGACTGTAGCTGGAGGTCGTTTCTGCCAAAGACAGAACGACCGCTCAATGGTTGCCGGCTGGCAAGAATGAGTAGTCGATACGCTAGCGCCCTGTTCACCACCACATGTCGAACTTGGATGCGCATGGCCTGATTTTTTAAACTGAGCATATGGTTCCTAGCGTGATCAATTGGTAGAGAAGAACGAGCAGTGCTCTTGCATAATAGCGTCTTGGAGGTCCCTGCTGCTCTAATTTCAATCGTTCGCATAGCCTACGCCGTGTTCACCACAAAATGTTGAACTTTCAAAATTTCATGATTGCGAACTCATTTAGCTGGCAACTGACTGGGAGGTGGCCCGTGTTCACAGGCTACGTTCACAGGCTCTATGAGAAAAAAAGGGCGGTTTCCTTCGCTCCGTTTTTACCCTTTGGTTCTTGCTTCTCTTGCTGCCAGGTCGCCACTCCGGACTCTCTCTCTCTCTCTCTCCGGATCGCCACTCCGGACTCTCTCTCTCTCTCTCTCTCTCTTTCTTCTCTTACTTTGGGCCTTGCGCCCATCCAGCTTTTTTGCCGGATTCGAACCATCGCCTTCGGATTGCCAGTCCGACTCTCTCCCTTATAGGCCACTCTGGCCCACTCGTCGATGCGACAGCGCGGACCAGATTCCGAATGTCTATCTCAATATAGGCAAGACGACTTCACAGCATTGTCAGCAAATGTAAGGAGCAAATTTTTATCTCAAGAACCTTTCTAGGAGTGTCTTGAACAAATTCTTCTCGCGAAGAACAAACTTGAAGCGGCGACGAGCGAGCTCTCGACGATTAACACAAAAATTGACGTCATCACCGCTTCTCAGGCTCGCCTTCCTGTTCTTCAAGCTAAACGCCAGATGGTGAGTTTACTCGGAAGAAACGCAGAATGAAACAAAATTTCAGGTGACCATCGAGAAAGGTCATCACGAGAAGAAGCAGCGGGATTTTGCCATGTGCAATCTCGCATTGTCCTTTGTGATGAACGTGGGACGAATGTTATGTTATCGTGTCACTATTCTAGATTGGTCGCAGATTTTGGTCTGTTTTGTCTCGCAAAGCATTTAGCGAGAATAGCTTCCAGTTTTGTTTGTCGCTGGACCCATCTTGAGTTCACGAGCAGACCTGAGACGCCTCGTAAATGGACCTTCCGAAGCAGACCGAGTTCGTGTTCACGCTTCTAGGAAGTTTCATGTGTGAAAAGAGAAGAAAACCTACGAGTCTTCCTTCTGGCCAGAGCTGCATGTCGGGTCCTCTCGGCCGTCACACTTCTTGAAGTTACTTGATGTGCTACCATCGGCGTAGAAGATCTATTCCAATAAACAAACAACGAATGCATGCCTCATTTCGGTGATGAGTGAAGAAGCCGCCGGACAGGTTGATAAGGCGGTCATTCGATTGAGTTATTCGGTAAGAGTTCGACAGCTAACAGTAAGGCCTCTTTTCGTCTCAAAGACTTACTCTTCCTTCTCTAATATCTGCAATCCGTGAGGTCGTTGTTGCCATTCCTTAGAATTTTCTTCAGTGCAAATAACGGAACTCACTTGGCAGGTAGAACGGCGAAGGTGGTAATCACGACCTGGAGAACGTCCGAGCGAAGAAACATGAACTGACAGCTTTGATTTGAAAACGTTTCGGACATGGTCCTGCCGGGAGCGCTGTGACCGACGATAAACTTCGAATCTCTTCTTTGAACACCTTCTAAAAAGTCTTCTTGCCTCCCAGCCATCAAACTTCTTTCGAATGCATTCAAAGATATCCGTGCAGTTGACGTCGCCGTAGGTTAAGATTTGAAACGGCCAGAGGATATTCCTAAATGGGAAAGGCGAGGGTGTTAAAAATAGAATTCGAAAGACCTCGTGAAGTCGTCGGTGAACTCCGTCACCGCCTCGTGAGAGAAAGTGCCCAGAGAAAAAAGAAGGGCCACCCGGCGCTTGCACCCATTCTAGCAAACACGGCGATGTTCTTATCAATGCTCTCCGTGCACAACATTGTGCGGAAAACGTCACGGTATTTCTTCAATTTTTTGAGTGCAAGTCTGGAAAAGCCACTTTTCAATGGCTTAAACTTTCTCCCATCTGAAAAGTTAGACGTCGTCGACCGTGTCTGGTGCCAGTGCAGAATGCCGTGTCACTGTTTGAAGCCTTCAATTTGACAAAGAACTGCCAAGCATCCGAAAGGTTTCAACCTCCGCAGTTTAGCGGACTCGCACTTCGAATTGTAATCTCAATAGCGAGATCTAGCTAAGTGTCTATGCGGCACGACCTCGCAGCGACCGAGGACCCACAGGTTCCCC
>JAQIXL010000941.1:0-22785 GCA_034700245.1 Poikilolaimus oxycercus
GAAAACGTTACCGAGAGCGCCTTCTCGGCCACCCAGACTTAGATTCTGAACACATAAGAACTTAGTCGACCCAAACAGAGCAGAGAGCGCCCATCGGTCACCGAGCTTTCTATTCTAAGGCCACAGACTTCGACTTACAATTAGTCGACTCAAACAAAGCAGAGAGCGCCCATCGGTCACCGAGCTTTCTCTTCTAAGGCCACAAACTTCGACTTAGTCGACTCAAACAAAGCAGAGAGCGCCCATCGGTCACCGAGCTTTCTCAAGGCCACAGACTTCGACTTAGTCGACTCAAACAAAGCAGAGAGCGCCTATCGATCACTGGGTTTACCAGTCTACTGGGTTTTGTTTAGATGCCCTGTAGAGTATCTAGACCGACTTAGTAAAACCCTAGTACCCCACGAGATCTTATATTTTGCTAGAAGTTGAGAGCAGCTAAAAGCAGCACAAGCATCACAAGTGAGTTGCGCTGACTCTTGCTTGGATGCGGAAACATATCGAAGAGTCTAAGGAAAAGAAGGGTTTAAAAGATTGTAGTTGAAGACAAAAACATCCTGGACAATGAGTTTATCGCAGTGCATAAGATCAAGGCTCAAACTATCCATCTGAAACTTACTGATACGCCAGCCAAAAACGACAGCAGGGAGTTGAACTTGAAGAAATCAAATCTCTTCTACGCTGTGGTCGAATCGTTTCTTGAATCAAACATTCTCTTTTCTGTTCACGAATGAAACTTAGGTTTCTTCAACGCTTCCTCCTTCCAACCCCGAAGACCAAACCAACAAGCGGAACAACGAAGCAAACAGAGAAACGTCAAGAACAAACCACCCCGGAATTAGCCACGATTCCCGCTATTGTTGCCTGGCAATCGACACCGAAAACAGCGAAAAAGCGAACACTCATCGCTCTGCGAACAAGTGGGCCGTCGAGGAAGGAGAAGACAAGGACGAGGGAAGGAGGAGGAGGAGACCCTCGAGGCAGCAAACGAAGAACTCGCGTCGACAACATTGAGGAGCCACTTCACAAGAGGCAAGAAGTGAGCATCCGAGTCGCTTTTAGTTTTCCTTCACTTGCTTGCCAGACAAACCATTGCTCATTCCCTTTCCGCGAACTCAATTTTGCAACAAAAGAACCAATTTGTTTCAAGACACTCAAGAATAAGCTACAAGTGGCAGACGAGAGAGGCAAAACTAGCTCCACATAAGATAAGAAGAAACGAGGAGAGAGAAGAGAGGGCGAAGACGACCGACGAGAAGAAGAAGAAGGCGAAGACGAAGATACACAAGGCCGTGCGGGAGCGGGCAAGCACGCAGCGTGCACACTAATCAGTGAGGAGGAGGACGCTGGAGGGGAGGCAGTCGAAGGAGAGAGGAACAGAAGCCGAGAGGGAGACCGGACCCGGAGGCGGCCAGGAGGAGGAGGAGGGAAGGAGGACGCGACTTCTTTCATGTCGCTTCTCTTCAACTAGAGAGAGCCAGGCACTTGTTCTCTCATGCCCCTTCATTCTCTTGACTGACGATGAGAAGGAAGAAGATGAGGAGGAGGAAAACAAGCTGAACCGGAAATTGACTGTAATGCATCTCTCTCTCAAGGATTCATAAGCCACTTTTTTTCTTACAAACTTGAGCAACACGAGGAAAACCGATTTCGAAACGAGGACTAAACGTAATTTCAGAGCGAACTAGAAGAAAGAGGAGAAAAGGAGGCCACGCGGTGAGGGGCGAGGAGCGGCGAGGAGAGAGGGCATAGCCCCGCGAAGTTTCACGAACCGTGAAAAAGTTTTCTCCTCCTCCTCAAAGTCGAGATGCCGCCGCCATCCCGCTGCGAGCGTTCGGTTTCTGTTTGCTGAGATGAAGGGGGATCGAGGAACGACGAGAAGAGAGAGAAGGAGGAGAAGAGAGATGCATGAGGCGAACGCGGTACAATCAAAAACCGCATCGGTGTGGCATCTCGCCGTGTTTTATCGTCTTCTTTGCTAGATGTTCACTGACAATCGAAGAAGGCTTCCAATTGTTATTCAAAACTTCCAGAGTTGCTTCTAAGACAACACAATCAACTGTTTGAACGCAATTTTATCTCGGGGAAAGGTGGTTGGAGTAAGAGCGGTCCCTCTTGTTCTTCTACGGCCTCGCCGCTCCGCCGCTCGGACCTGAACTTCTTATCCTTTCTTCTTGATGAGGGCGCACCCCCTCGCTTGCCCTCCATGAGCTGGCGCTTCTCGAGGCGCTTCGCCCAGTGGCAGTCCAGGTCGTAGGGCTGGAAGTTTGATTTCTTGACTAGCACAATTTGTTTTGCATGTTTGACGCCATGCAAATTTCCTGCGCAGACCTTGTCATCGACGAGGAAGAACTCGCCGTTCGGCAACGGGCGACGGCACGAGGTGCACGTGAAGCAGCGCGGGTGCCTGCAACTCTCCTTTGATGCTTCCTTCCTCCCACCAGTGACGGTCAAGGGCCTGGAGGCAGGTGTCGACGAGCTTCTCGCCGCAGCCGGCGCACGCCGGGTTGAACTTGACGGCGAAGCAGTGCACGCAGTAGGCGAGATTGTCTGCCACCTAGAAGCCTTCTTGCTCTAGAAGGAGGTGGAGGAGGACCTGATAGGTCTGCTTGATGGGTCGCTTGCACGTAGCACACGCGAAGTGGTCGGGATGGAAGAGGCGGCCGAGGGCGTAAACAGCCTGAAACGGTTGAGGCTGTTGAGAAGGCAAACCTCCTCGCCGAGCGACGCCCCGCAGGTGCCGCAGGCACGACGATCCCCGACGTTCGCCATTGTTGACAGTGAACTATCGGCAACGATTTGGATTCCGATCGTTCTCAAAAGTATCTAGACGTTATACATACAAATGCCCAATGCCATGCTAATGCTAACAGCTAATTTTATCTTTGAACAAGTCGTAGCCTTCTCACCTTCGGTCTTCCCTAAAACCCACAAATTGCAGCGAAACGCAGAGACCGTTACAAAATCGTGCAGATTGCTTCCCAGTTGCATCCAGTTTTCACAAGTGCGACGGAACACAAGCCTCAAGCAAAAAATCTAGCTCACTCCTCTTCGCTCCTTCCGCGATATGAGAGAGATTTTTGTAGTTTTTTTGCAGCAGTGTTTTCTTGCAGTTCTGACAAAAACAACGGAAGCAAAGTGCTCTTCAACTTCTGACTTCTCTTCATGACGTTTCTGAGTGAAAGCCGATACTGCCTAATCGAAAAGGACTTTATTGAGGGGTTGCAAGCTCGGTTGGGGAAGGCGTTTCGATGGGAAGACGGTGATGGCGAGCTACTGCGACTGCAAAACATCTTTGTATGCCGTTTAGGTTCAAGCACCCCAGCGACGGCGGTGTGCTCGCTGGGCGGCGCCGGCGAGGCGGGCGACGGCACAGCGGCCACAGTGGCAACGGCCGGCAACGGTGGCGGCTTCGGCGCCTCGAACCTGAAGAAACCGCTTTGTTCGCTGTTGAGGGATGAACGGGAGGGGGGGGGGGGGGAGAGGCATCGGAACGTACTTGATGGCGACGGTGGGCGCCGAGTAGAGGCGCGCGATGTCGTAGATGTAGTAGCCGATGATGATGTACTGCAGCATCGTTGACTCTGCGACATTTGAAAGCTGGCGAGGATGCTGGAAGCAACGAACCTTCAGCGGGCGCGACAGAAACGGCAACTGATTGACTGTTTCATGCAAAGAAATGTTTTGATCCAACTTTGTCATACGCCATAATAATCCCTCCTCTCCTCCCCGCCCTGCCCATGCCCTGTGGACTTATGGAGATGACCTGAAGCCTCACAGTTCATGACCCAATTAGAGAAAGCTTCATGCGGTTCAAGCACATCAAAACGTGTCAGCCGTGACGCATTTAGTAACCCACCATGACGTGTGCTTTTCTCAAACGCGCTGGTTCTCCTTCTCCTAAGTTTTGCAAATAGAGCGCCTCCTCGCCACCTCGCCACAGGCTCGATAAGACCGCGTCGCCTCTCGTCTTGCCAAAGACTTCTGACTTATTGGAGGTGAGTATAAAAGCCAAAGGCAGAGAATTGCTGCTGTTTCGGCGATGGACACCGGCGACCGCGATGGTGCACAACCAACACCGGTCAGTTGAACAGCAAATTTTTTGGCTATACTTGCTTATTGCTAGAGAAAAAAAACATCTGACAATGAGCTGCTTTTAAAAGTCTCGGTGTTTCAGCTGGTTGATGACAGTTTTCGAGTCGCGAACGGTGTCGGTGGTTTGGATTCTCTTTTTGAGATGGCTTGGACGGGCGGACAAGGCAACGCTCAGCAAACGACGCCAAAAAGGCGCCGAGTCGGTGAGACGCGTCTTTTTACGAGGTTCGCGGCTTGAGAATAGTCGTCAAGGCCCTTTCAGCACGCCCTTTTTCGAACAACACTTCACATCCCCGATTACTACACGAAGGTCGAACCTTTGTATCCGACTGACAACAATATCGACAGGGCCAACAGCTTCGTAGTGTGAGCGAGTTAGCCTGAAAAGCGTTATTTTTCAGAAAAGCTTTTGATACCCGTAATCATCACGATGTGGCTATCAAAAAGCTGAAGACTCCTTGTGAAACCGAGCGTCACTGCAAATATACCTTTCGTGAGCTCTATCTTCTCAATATTCTGAAGCACAAAAACGTAAGCATTGCTCAAGAGCACATTGTTTCAGCTCATCGACTTTATCGAGGCCTATACACCACAGAAGACAGCACGAGAAATTCGCGATGTCTATGTGGTCACGAAATTGGCGACCAACGGCACGCTTAACAAATTATGCTCAAAATCCTCAAATGCAAGAACAACAATTATTTGCAAACAAAAAGATCACTTTCAGAAAATCTCACACCGAAAACTTGCGAGTTTCATGAGACAGCTGCTGCTCGCCGTTCGATTTCTCACAAGTGCAGGAGTGGTCCACAGAGTAAATAACATTGATATCTTATTTTCTTTTAGGATCTCAAATTGGAGAATGTGGGACGAAGTGAGGACCATCTTCAGGTGATCGACTTCGGATTGGCGCGTCGACTTGTTTCTGAGTGTCCAAGAAATACGCGTCGCGTAGGTACGTTCATCTACATGCCGCCGGAAGTCCTCTACGATCTAAAGGACCATGATCCCTACGACTTCAAAGGTGAATGCGATTATCGAGAGTTTGAATTGTAGAGTTTGTGCTGTGTAGTTGACATTTGGTCGCTCGGGTGCATCATGCTGGCTCTTATCACTCGCGGACGGCCTTTTCCAAAGACCAAAACGCATGACGAAGTCTACTCGGCTATTTCAAAGCTAGTCGGCACGCCGTCAAAGCGAAGCGCTTTTTACACAAGGCAAGACTGTCGCACCAATTGAAGTTGCAGATTTATTGAGCAACATCGCTCAATTCTTCTTTCAAAGGCTGGACGAACAGCTCAGGACTTCGATGAACAATTCCCGGACAGCGAATTTGATGATGGTGGAGGCAGTGGACATCTGACTGGTCTGCTAATTTGTCGACGTAAACGTCTTTTCAGCTGCCAATGCTCGTGACCTTCTAAAGAAAATGCTGGTTGTCGATCCAAGAGAACGTTGGAGCGTTGAGCAATGCCTCGATCATCCTTATGTTTCGACGCCATTGCCAGACGAAGCAGGGCGTGGCACAGAGCTGCTGCAAAATTTCGAGAGGATGTACGAGAGTACGATTGAGCTCGCCAAAATCTCGCTTCCCGATTGGAAACGTTTGCACCTGCTCACTATAAAAAACGCATTTTAGAACGAATCTTTCGCCTCCTTAACGCAAGATAAAAGGCACTATACCATTTCATCGAACAGGACATTACCATGCGAAGGATGCTCAGTTTCTGAACCATTGAGGCCGTGTGCCAACCTTGCGGCACTCGCGGCACTCGCGGCACTCGTGGCACTCGGAGGCTCTCGGGTTCGAATCCCGCCCTTGATGAAATTTTTGCAAGTCTTTTTCTATTGCTCCTAAGGCTGGCTTCAGTCGTTTAGTGTGAAGAAGACACACTAGAAAGACTGAAGCCAGCCTTAGGAGCAATAGAAAAAGACTTGCAAAAATTTCGTCAACCCGAGAGCCTCCGAGTGCCACGAGTGCCGCGAGTGCCGCAAGGTTGGCACACGGCCTGAGTGACCCTATAAACTTTTTGCCTTTTTGTTTGCACCAGTAACAGCGGGACTGCATCGGGGTGACACATCGTTTGACTCACGACGCTCCAGCACACGATCTTATCAATGAGTCTTGAAAAAGCGGGTCGGACCCACTGGTCCTGACTCACACTTTGCAGTTTGTCAGCCAGCACGTCTCTTCCAATGCTATACGACGGGGGGGGGGGGCGACTTTTTATCAGCATTGGTCGAGAAGAGTCCGTAGTGTCTGCTGATTCACTGACTGGGCAGCCGGCAAAGGCCGCGAAACGTTCGGCTTTGGTGCAGTCTGCCTCGTTGTTGTTTATTTGTTTGCCATGAGGGTGCAAAATGGCGTCTTGCAGTCAATTTCGTCATTCTCCGCCTTTCGCAAACACATTTTCTGTGTCCAACATTTTGTTGCCACCGACAATAGCGTAAACTTTACAAACTAGTCAACACCCACGAGGTCTGATGGCGTGAGTTACGTCTAGCGCAACACTTTCGCCTGTCTAGCCCCAAAATATGTAAGACCAAAAATTTCATAAGGTCCGCCTCTTTCTGCCTCTGAGTATAAAAGCGTCACGAATTGCCGCCTCCTTGGTCACGTTTTGTTTCGTGTTTGCTTCAATAGGCGGTCTGAACGAGGGCTATTTCCGTCTAGTAAAAAGCACTCCGAGAGAGAGGAGAGGCGCGTGAGTATGGGCCGATTGCCCATTGATTGCGTCTTCAATCGATGCTGCACGCTGTTTACTAGCCGCGTCGTTCAGGTCTCCGCAATGGCAGATGCGAGCGAGGAGGGTACGGAAACGTCCGTATCACTCGAGACTTGGTCGCCCGATGTCAAGCGCCGCGTTCTGGATCTCGCGAACAACGTCTTTATGCCATACCAGCCAAACGCGGTATGCATTTTGTGCCTTCTTGACAAGTCGACATCCATGATGACAAAATATTTTAGCAAGAAGACGCGCTGAGGCATCGAAGACCACGTCCTGCGCTCGCCAGTAATGTTCTCCAACTACCGAGTGTGGCTCGTATCGATTTGAGTCATGACGCAACCATTGCCACACCAGGACCGTCCAATTTGTCGCGAGCCGCGCTGCCTGGGTGGACCGTGTGCGGGTGGCAGCGCCCGCGAACCGACGCTGGTGTACGCCGGAAGCTGGGATAAACCCGGGGTGTGGTGGATAACGCGATTATGCCCGTAAAGGATCAACAACAAGTGCTTGAATCATCAACATTCGGTAAGAGGACGACAAGAGTGGACTGAATGGCACGCGCGGCCCGAGGGAACCTCGGCGCCGCCGGCCCTGACGAGACAGAATGGCTCGAAAGCCAAGAACAAGATGCGTCCTAGACGCCAACCATACAAATCTCCTTCTAAACCAATCAAATGCGCTGTGCGCCAAGTGGAAACACTACTAAAACCAAGCGACGAGTGTAAACACAGTTTAGAAAGAAGAAATGTATTAAAAGAAAGGAAAGATACGAGAGAAACACACAAAAACAACAAGTTTCACAGAGAAAATGGGGTTTGGGCCTTACAACCAACACATTGTGCCAAGAAATTCAATTGTGAACCATCTACGAGACGAAAGGGCGCTAAGCGCTACACGTTTCGGTCACTATTACAAAGAGAAGCGCAACAAAGGAGGGACACGCGCGGTCGGGACGGCCGAGCCACGGCCGACTAGCGGCACAATTCACTCAACACGTCAAAAGCGCCACGAGCACTCATTTGTTGACGCAACCAAAGTGCAAGGTTGCAAAGAGGAGTCCGAGGACCGGAACATCCCTCTTTCAGATGCAAAACATTGAGTCGCTCGCGACACAATTCTCAACAGCAAAACATTTCCAGAAGAGGCTATGAAAAAGTGAGTGACTCAAGGTGAAAGAAACTTTTTTAAAATTTTCTCAGGTAACTATCAAGGGCGTCGAATTTGAGATCCCTGATCGTTACACGTTTGGTGGTGCTATTTCGTCGATGGATACGGAGCGAGCTAATGGTTACGTTATGTGAGTCATTCTCCCTCTCTCCCCTCTCTCTCTTGTTCTCATTTTGTGATGAATGACCGAAATATTTAGAAAAGCGATCGACAATCGTAATAACGGAAGATTGGTGGCAATCAAGAAGCTCGCCAACGTCGCTAGCCAAGAAAGGAAAGCTCTGTTGACTACTCGAGAGCTCTTCCTTCACTTCCTCCTCGAGCATCCAAACGTGAGTGATCATTGACCACACAAAATACTTAGTTGGTGAAACTTGTGGAGATCTACAGCCCCCAAGAAAGCGCCGCGGTGTTGAAAGACGTCTACATTGTCACGGAGTACACGGTTGGAGGAACACTTTCTAGCATCAAGGTCACTCCCATTGCTCCAAGCAAGTGCTTGTTACAGAAAGAGGAAAAACAGTCACACGACGAGCTCTCTCGGCTTGTGTTTCAAATGCTCTGCGCCGTGGAGTACATGCACGATCACAAAGTGGTTCATCGTGTAAGTCAAAGGCAAGTGAAGTGAGTTGTTCAGGATCTGAAAAAGGACAATGTCGGCATGGACCTAAGTGCGTCGAAGAATTTACGCGTTCTGGACTTCGGACTGGCGCGTCGAATGCCCGTATCTAAAGAGGGCAATCCAACCAAGAACATTGGCTCCTGGCGGTACGCTCCACCAGAAATTCTCTACAAGCTTGCCGATGGTCACAATTACGATTTCAAAGGTGTGTCATTGCGTAACTTTTTCTCATAAGTTCTAGTCGATATCTGGTCAGTTGGCTGCATCTTTCTTTCATTGATCACCGGCGAGGAACCATTCGGCTCACCGTCTAAGGTCAAAACACCAAGTGTGCTATACAGCGAAATTAGTCTCGCAGTTGGCACCCCCACCAAGGAGTCCGGCTTCTACGAGCGGTTCGTAGATGATCATTTTTACTCATGCACGTATTTCCTATAGATTTACCGCAGAAGCGCTAAGGGATCTTAAGGGCGAGAACGGACGTCGTGTTGGTCGAGCGCCAGGTGAACGCGATCAACCTTTGACCCCGACGACATTGGCACCCGAAGAACGAGAACGCCGACACAAAGAACTCTTCAAACAGAAATTTGCCAATTTTTTTGCTGGCGTAGAAAGCGAAACGCGGACAGGTTTTAGCATAGTTTCGGGCGACAAACAACTTTAACAGAGAACGCGTTGGATCTTCTGTGGCACATGCTTCGAGTTGATTTGAGAGAGCGATGGAGCGTCGAGCAATGTCTCGCACATCCTTATTTGCGTGGCTATCAACGGCCGCCAGCTGCGACGGATCTCGGCAGACTAACACACTTCTACGAAGATAGAATCGATCTTGACCAGCACTCAACAGACAAATGGAAAGGTGAGAATTAATATATAATTTAATCAATTTCGTCTAGAAATCATCTTTGAATTCCTCCAAACGATCAAGATCGCGCAGTAGACCCTGAATTCTCACTGTTTGTCCTTTTTCTACGCGTCTATGTTCAAATGAAACTCTCAAAGTACTTCAACGACTATTGATCAACTGCCGGTGTGCTTACTTTGTTCAGTTACTTCAAGATCTTGAGACAAACGGTATCTCTCCTTTCTAAAAATAAAGTCTTTGAGACAAACAAGGGAAATACAATAAATTCACCAATGACATAGAAGGAACAGAAAAGCATGGAAACACATATCGATCGAAACGATTGCTGCCGTTGCGTGTAGCACTGGAAACCGGACCGAGGGGCGGAATTTCGTAACCTCATCAGAGTCGGTCGGCGAAAGCGCAGTGATGCGTGCTAGCGTCTTTGCTTCGTCCACTTGCTCAACAATGCCTGTTGACGGTAAGCCTCTTATTTCCCTCGTTTGCCCCACTTGTGCTGAACTCCTCGAGGGCTTCTCGAATACGGCCTTTGAGCTACACTTTTCACATTACCTGCAATTATTCATTTTGGTAACCATCCTGGATCGAGTGATCCAAACTTGTTGCTCTTGTACATTGGTTGGACTTTTCGGCATTTGAAATTGCACGCACGGCTATGTACATTCAAGGCCACATCTGGGCGTGCTATTTTGCTGCTTCCACTTCTCTAGAGTTTACAGCGTCATAGCACGAGAACAATGGTGAAGGGGAAGAGAAGGAGGCGGCAAGAGCGCCTGATCGATTCTCTTCTTCACGGGCGATAAGGAGACTGCCCGCAACAGGCGCCTTCTCTCTCCCTTCAGAAAACGCGCCATCGATTTATCGCGCTTTTTTCCAGGCTTTCGTCGCTGTTTTTGCAATGAACGACGGCGATGAGGGATACGAGGCCCGCCACGAGGAAGTCCTGGATCTCTCATTTCAAGCCAGCAACTCAACGCCCGCGCCGAGTTATAATCAAGACAACTCGTTCAACGTAATGGACGAAGAGTTCGCGCAGCCCTTCGTGACGTATGCCGTAAGTGTTTTCAGACCCTTCTTTACACTTGTTTTTGCCTTCTAACAATAAACTAATTATTATCGTTTAGCCAAACACCGTGGCTAGCGGAACTACGCACCAGAGACTCAGTGTA
Source organism: Poikilolaimus oxycercus (assembly GCA_034700245.1). Taxonomy (NCBI): domain Eukaryota; kingdom Metazoa; phylum Nematoda; class Chromadorea; order Rhabditida; family Rhabditidae; genus Poikilolaimus; species Poikilolaimus oxycercus. The sequence goes on from JAQIXL010000941.1 coordinate 10,645, forward strand.
CTGAATTCGGAATCGCCTGCCGCAGCTGGTTCAAGTCGCGAGCCAGCCGCGGAACCCACTTCAAACAACGCCTGGTATCAGGTTAGTAATTTCTCTCTTCAACGGGCTTCTGCAGTATCATTACTTGAAAACGGTCTTCGATCTTCCGCGGCGCTTCTCCAATCCCCAGGGTGTTTATCCTCGAGGCGTCGATCAACAAGGCACCAACAGCTACGTCGTGTAAGTGCGTCTTCCACACTTGAACTGGCTTTCTCCAGTAAGGCATTTGACAAAGACAAGGAGGACTTGGTCGCCATCAAGAAGCTCATCGATCCCACGATTCCACAGCGTTGCAAGTACACTCATCGCGAACTTGATTTGCTGCGTAATCTTCGACACCCCAACGTTAGTCCTGGCTTCATGGAAATCAACAAGAACAAGTTTAGCTGATCGATTTTCTTGGCGCATTCTCACCACAAAACTCAATAGATGCGTTGTCTAACATCTACATCGTCACGGAGTACATGGAAGATGAGACACTGTGGAACTATATTCACGTCCTAAAAGTTTGTTGCCCTTTCTTTAAAACTTCACCTCACAGGAAACACATCAACGAATATCACACGCTCTCTTGACGAAGTTCGTGAAGCAAATCCTCAGCGCTCTGAACTATTTGCACGGCCTGAACATTGTGCATCGGGTCTGGTTCCTAGTAGTGCAACAAAAGCTGTTTCATCTTCTAGGACATTAAACCAGCCAACATTGGTCGGCGAGGCGAGGTGCTGAAGATTCTCGACTACGGTTGGACGCGTCAAATCACGGGCAAGGACGATAATCTTACCGGTCGACCAGGAACGGTGTACTACGTGCCGCCGGAGCTTCTTTACGCGCTGAACGACAAATATGATGACAAAGGTTCGACTGAATCCATTTTGTGCACAAATGGCTTAGTCGATATTTGGTCTCTCGGCTGCATTATGGCTGAGCTCATCACGCTTAGTCGAATCTTCATCGGAAAGACTGTGGAGGAGCAGTACAGCCTTATTTCAAAAGCTGTAGGCACGCCGAAAAGCAACGCGAGGTTCTACAAGCGGTGAGTTTCGCTTGCACTAACGATTATGGATCAGGTTCGTCGAGAAAGATCGAAAGTCTCTTGTCTCACGAGCTGGACGAGCAGCAGCGAATTTCAACGATCTCTTTCCGGACAATAGCTTTACCGATGGTGCTGGAGAGTCGCCTTACAACGGTCTGTCGAGTTTTGTTTTAAGTGAATGCTTGTTCAGCAATGAACGCTCGCTTGCTTCTCAAAGGAATGCTTAGCGTCGATCCCGAGGAGCGCTGGTCTGCGGGAAAGTGTCTCAACTTCGCGTACATTCGCGAAGTGATGCCACCGCCGGCAGGAGCTAGTCACGCCACTCACATCGAAGCCCTAGATTTCTCCTCACATTCAGAATGGAAACGTAGGCACAATAACCTTTCAGACAGCGTTTTGCAGAAGCCATTTTCACCCTTCTCGACCGAGCTCCAATTGCGTAGCATTCGGCCGGGGACGCTGCTTCTGCGCATGGATCTCCTTCTTTGAGTCTTAGGCTATTTTATATTGCATTTTGACCTCGAAAGATTGCTTTCACTTATTCCAGATGCTTCAGTTACAATCTGTCTGATACAGGTTACAAACAAATGCTGGACTCGCAGCCTGTCTCTGACGAACTAAAGGGTTGAATAAAAAAGCTCTAGGGTGCAATGATGCGAAGACGACCGTCACTATGGCGGCATAGCATTTTGCCGAATCGTTCTCTAATCGCCTTCCATGAATGAGGAAACACTCAGTTTACACTGTGAACATAATTGCATAGCTGAAGATGGAAGACATATGCTGGTCTCAAGAGAGGATGACAGTTTTCACATGAAGAGAAAGAAAGTCAGCCTCTTCTTTTGGCACAGCAGTTTTTGCAAACGGTAACGACACCTACCGTTTCGGTCTTCTTGATTCATCTGCTCACGTGAAATAAATCTCACTTAAAGACCGGGAACTGTTTACTGCATGCTCGCTTGTTTATCTCAAGTCGCTTCTGTGCTTCATCCAGGTGTTCACAACTGTCAGAATAGTGCACGATGGCAATTTGGTTCACATGTTTTCTGGGTAGAATGTTCGAAAGAAAAAGCCTTCTTCTTAAAATTCAGATAATTGTACAGTGCGATAGAACTAGTAGTTGGTTTCAAGATCGCAAGACAGCTTCCCGCTTTAGTCGAACCGAATGATTCTCTTGTCGTCACTCTTCACGCATTTTGGCACAAAAGCGTAATATCATGTCGAAAAGAAGGGCCTGATTGCGGTATTTGCCAGCGTTTGGGCTACTAGTGGCTTTCGAAGTGTGTTTATCAACGAGTTTTCACTGACGACAATCAAGCTAAACGTTTCGGTCTGACAGTTACTGACGAAAAGTTGTTTGGGATAACGGATTTCGGAGGTGATACACTATTCGAAGAGGGAGATTGAAATTGAGCTACTCGAAACACCGAGTGCAACATTTCGCCTGTAGCTCGTCGATAGGCTTTTGTCAACAGAATTGTTAGCAGACAAAGGCTCGGTGCATGAAGACATGTTAAGGCGAGCATCACGTTAACAAAATCTTCAACGACGCTTCATAAATTCTAGAATAAAAACATACTCATCACTCCTTCCGGTCGAAAGATGACAGCGTAGAAGAAGACCGTGACAGGCGGAATAAGAAAGAGGCCGGGCAGAGCGACAAGAAGAATCATGTTGCGCACGACCATGACATGATGACGATGCGCGATCTCCGAAAGCAGGTGTCGACGAAATTTGATGGTTAAATTGCAAAATGTGAGAACGACAAACACAACGGTGACCTGTAAGTGTCTCGAAAATACAATTTTAAAATTGAGCTTACAATCATAGCACAAATGACGAGAACAACGAAGACGAATCCAAGCATTGCAAAGGACGGCCGCGTAAATTCGTTAAAGGTCGTTATACCACATGTTGTGTGAAGAAGAAATTTGGCCAATGGGTAAATCTTGTCCTGTGTTAAGAACAAGTTTGAAATCAAACCTTTGTAATGAATGTTTCCATTTCCATAGCATTGGGCGCCATTATGTAGAAAATGCAAACGGTAGCGGATGCTGGTAGCAAGTTTGCAAGGGCCACGAGAATCTTCACAACTTTCATGCGAAACTTAAAAGTGGACGTTTCGTCGAGAAATATCTGCATTCAAGGGACTAAATTCTCCAAATTGAATGTCTCTATAAGACTGTTTTCAACTCGACAATATCAGTGCTGAAATTGAGGGGGAACTCGTACGCTTGAGGAACGCAATCGATGTCCTTGAAAGAGAAGACTAGTGTCTTGATAAGACAGCATGCAAACATTTTTTCTCCGTCTTTCTCACGTTCCACTACGCCTTCACTGCTTTCAGGTCTTCGCAATGGACGATGATCCGTCGTTTGATGGAGACTATCGCATGCAGCTTACACCTTCTCTGACCGCTGCCGACAATTCCAATGCAACTTACGCGTCGGCGATTGAAAATCAAGTAAGCGACGAGAATATCGATCGTGTAATAAATGGCTTTCAGGGACTCGCCAGTGCAGATGTGATCATGGACATTGCCACAACAGATGTGTTCCAAGTTCCACGCTCGACACGTCAATTTCATCCCGAACCGGTGACACATGACCGACAATATTAGTGTTCAGTTCAAACATCACGAATTTTCACTCCAAATCTCGACGCGATACCGAATTTCTGATTGTGAGGGAATCTATCCCGAATCAGCAAACCAACAGGCAAACAACGTGGTTGTGTACGTTTTTTGCTCACTCAGCCCCTTCATTCTTTTCAGAAAGGCTTTTGACAGTCAAATGAATGGATATGTTGCAATCAAAAAACTGGGCGACGCGCTGAATCCAAATCGTCGCAAATACACTCGACGTGAATTACATTTTTTGAGGAACCTGAGCCAGCCGAAGGTGTTCAAAATTGTTCAAAATTAGTCTTGTCTATCATTGTAGCTCTTCATCGAACTCATCGAGGCCTACTCAGTACCAAACACAAGCGATGTCTACATTGTCACTAAGCTAACAGACCGGGGTACCTTGGCGACTTTCATAGACGAATTAAAAGTAGGTTTGTTTAGAACTTTTCAGACTTGGAAAAATATTTCCCTCAGGAGAAAAAAGAGAAGAAGCAAAAGCTGAGCCATCAAGAAATCGCACGTCTTGTGAGAAACATCCTTGACGCTGTTCATTATCTTCATCAAATTGGATCCATGCATCGAGTATGTCTTTCGAGCTCGAGTGTTCCTAAGTCGTTGTTTAACTTTAAGGACCTAAAGCCTGCTAACATCGGACGCAATGATGACGGCTTAGTGCTCTTAGACTTTGGATGGACTCGCAGTGTAAGTTCGTCGGGCGACACCCGGTTGACCACGAAAACGGGCACCTTGGTCTACATGGCACCTGAATTGCTCTATAAGCAACGAGACGGAGTGGAATATGACGCGAAAGGTGTGTCTTAGAGCTCGGCCGTTGAAGTAACTTGTTCGAAACTTTTAGTCGACGTGTGGGCAATTGGTTGCATACTCTCTGAACTCATAAATCACGAAAGACCTTTCAAAGGAAAAACTGTTGCTGACATTTATCGCAGCATTTCAAAGTTCGTTGGAACGCCAGCAAGTGAAAGTGCTTTCTACAACCGGTTAGTTGTCATATTCGACGTAAATCAAAAGATTCGGTGACACTGAGAAAAGGACGTTGCTAACAAGAGCCGGTATAACCCCGGAGCCCACCTTTGACCATCACTTCCCTGATGATGCCTTCAAAGACGGTGTTGGACAAGCACCTTTTACTGGTTCAAAAAATACAACTTTTGACGCTTTTCATTTTAGCTGCAAATGTTCGTGAGCTGCTGAAAGGCATGCTGCAAGTGGAGCCAGAAAAACGTCTTAGTGTCGCGCAATGTCTTGATCATCCATATATTTGCGATATTTTGCCAAGGAACTCTCAACAGATTCCCTTTCCGAACATGGAGAAGCTGGATTCCGAACTGAAATCGAATAAGGACTGGAATGGTAAGTTCACTTAAATTGTCAATGAATATCATTGGATTGGATGGTATTGCAGATGCGATTCGCCAGTTGCTCGACTAATATTTTTAAAACATGCAAGCTGGCATTCAAGCTGAGGTTTTGCTTACAATTAGACGCTCTACATTTTCTCCTAATTTCGCTCGCGCTTTTCAATTGTATTGCGTGTATTTCGAAACTTTCTAGCAGTCGTCTTATTTGCTTTTAGACAATTTCTTCGTCATCAAACGTCCGTACAAGATCAAACTTATTCAGTTACATAAAAAATTCAGTTCCCAGTTTAACTACGTGTACGATAATAGTTCTACATGTTAATGGTTTGCTCCAGCGAATTAAATTTATTGTATGTATGTAATTTTTCTGTTCAATGTAGAGCGATTTTAACACTCATTATTAAATAAAGGGAGAGAAAAAAACGACCGCGTTTATGACAGAAGAAATAACTGAATAGTGTCCTCAACTGAAATTATTTGAAAGCACTAGTACATATTTGACTGAAACTACAGACTGCATAGGGCTACAAATGCGCCTCTTATTAGTAACTAGCAGTTCTTCACTCCAAGTCTTCAAAGCGTCGAACTTCGGAGTCTTGAAGCAAGTCGAAAATTGCTTCTGAAATCAGTGTGCTTGACCAAATTCTTAATGTTTTCGCTCACGTTTCCACTGACCGATTTGGTAGTTCTTGCAATTAAACGAGCCGTCGCTGACATTGCTTGCCGGTTCTGTCGCAACAGCGGCTTTATGACCGCCCACATAAGCATGTTGAAGACATTCATCGATCGTCCAGCGATCCTTCGGATCAACTTCAAGCATATGCTTGAGCAGATCACGTGCATTTTCAGCTGAAAGTTGCGCCAACTTGTCCGCCAACTGAACCCAAACCTGTGTGTTCACCGCTTCCCTCTAGATCAGAAAAGATCTCGGTTGCGAAAAGTGTTTCAAATGTAGGAAGGTTTGTTGCGCCGCGCTGCTCCAGGCTCTTCTTCTCTGAGTCCACAAACCTGGGAACGTGACCAGAGATGTCAACTCTGCCTACCGTTCATAAAACGGATCGCCCTTCTTTGGAATCGCTAGTGTCTTCGCGATCACTCTGAAGAGGTCGTCCCTCGTTTTCGGTTGGAAAAGATGCTTTCTGATGATGAGAGTAGCCATAATGCAGCCCAGCGACCAAACGTCCACTGAACTGAGTTTCACAAAGATTTCCCAGAGCAACCTCGGAAGTCGTAGTTATCGCCGTTTTTGAGAGCGTAAAATTGCTCAGGAGCAGTGAATACAAGAGTTCCAATCTTGAAAGTGTAGCGCTCGTTTCTTTCGGCCAGATTTCGCGAAAGTCCGAAGTCGAAGATCTTGAGTTTATCGCCATCAACTCCCACATTGGCGGGCTTCAGGTCCTAAAGGGCTGCTTACGATGCCATCTTTAGCTTACTCTGTGCATGACTCCGCATTTATGAAGGTATTGTACAGTCGACAAGAGCTGGAACATGAAGTTGGATAGTTGAGCATTCGAGATTTGGTTTTCCTGTGCAATAACAGATAAAGGTGTGTTTTGAACAAACTTTGTAGTAGTCTTTCAGTGTAATGTCGGAAATGTAGGCCGTAATGATGTAGATGTCCTCAAGGTTGCCGGCTCGATTTGCAGTTGTGTACGCACCAAGAAAGTCCGCCAACTATAAAATGAAAAGAAAGCCTTATGATTCTTTGTCTACTTACGCCTGGATGTTGTAGCGATCGCAAAAGAGTTAGTTCCCTCAAGGTGTACTTGCATTTTGCTGCGCTCTCCAAAGGATTCACGAGCCGCTTAATGGCCACTAATCTTCCGGTACTCACATGTTGTGCCTGGCTAAAAACGAAAATTCCAGAAAAACAGCACGTACACAACATAGCTGAGCGTTTTCGGCAAGGACTGTTGAGCGCTTTGCAGATTATCCGCTTGATCATTGTCTCTTTCAGGATAAACGCATTTCTTGAATTCGAAGCAAAGCGGAATTTTCATTTGAACAGTGAAAAAATCGTGCTGCAAACGATAAACATTCAAAATGAAGAAAAGAAAAACACACCGTCGAAAACTGCTCCTGGCGATCGCCTTCCGAAACGCTGCTTTCACTCTCGAACGTCATTGGCAGCGTGCCGACAGTGCTGATGAGACCGCTCGCGTTGCTTGCTGGCTCGTGTATTGATGTCTGAGGTGAGCCTGGCCTTTTTCGAGAAGGCATCTGAAATTTAAAAAAAGGGAAAATTGAAAAACAATTGAAAAAACGGATCGGGCGCCAGAGATGCCAGCGTCTCGCGTCTCACTTTATCAATGGAATGGAGAAGGGTGGGCTCCATTTTGGGGTCGATTTTTGTCCCTGACTCATGCACCATGCAAAGAAACGTTCTAAGAAGACCACTAGTCAGGGTGAGTAATCGGCACACAGGCCTTCGAGCCGTACACGTCACTCTTACAAATTCTTACTCGTTCCGTGAATGGCGTAAGATACGAGGTTTGGAGTAAAGAACGTCTAGAATAATACTGCATTCAGGTTACGCCCAGTTCGTTGGACAAGAGGAAAAGCGCTGGAACTTCAGCGGTTCAATCAATGCCCCTCAAAGGAAACGGCATGTCTCTAGATCCTGATAAGGTTTTCAGACGCGCCTCTTCCTTTTCTCTTCTCACTTTCGTCTCGCGTTCAAGCGTTTGTTCATTGACGCTGTTCCAGAGCCCAATGAGTAACGAGCGGTTTGATGAGCAAGATGTTCATATGCGACTTCCTGACGATCGCTCGGATTACCCATTTGTTTCGGCGACTGACGACCAGGTGAGACACGTCACAAATTTTTTATCTCCGAATCATTGACCAGAATTTGGTGAGCGTGAATCTGCTTGTGGATATCTTGGGCACAGGTGTTTATCGTCAAGATCGTCCCATACGGCAATTTCATCCAGAGCCCGTATAATTGCTGAAGAATTTCACTGTTTAGTTTGTGTATCACAACTTCCGAATGAAAATTCCAAATAATTACACGGTTATCGAGGGAATCTATCCGAAATCATCTGATTCGACGACCTTGAGTGTTGTCGTGTGCGTTCTCCATCATTAACCTAAAAGATCGCTTCCTGACGCTTCCAGAAAAGCATCTACCGAGGGCACCGGTGAATACTTTGCAATCAAGAAGCTCATTAACGCGTTTGAAGATCATCGGCGAAAATACACGCTTCGAGAATTGTATTTTCTACGAAAGCTGCGTCGGCCAAACGTAAACTAACTTTGATTAAACGAAAAAAACCAAATCTCAGCTCTTTGTGTCATTCGTGGAAGCGTATTGCCCGCCGAACACTAACGACATTTACATTGTCACAAAGATGACAGATTATGGCACGCTTTGGGACTACATGGTCGATCTAAAGGTTGGACAATCCTTACAATTAGAGTTTTTAGAACCTAAACTTAAACACGCGTCCAATTTCATTTTCAGCAAAATAATCGGCTGCTGTCTCATCGAGAGATCTCAAAGATAATGCGCAACATATTGGACGCCGTCCATTTTCTTCATCGAACTGGCTCTCTTCATCGGGCATGTTTTTCGAAGTTGAAAAGAAGACTCATTTTTGAAGGATCTCAAGCCGACAAATATAGGCCACAACAAGAATGGAATGGTGTTATTGGATTTTGGCTTGGCGCGATATATCGAACCGTCAGGTCAACAAAGGAACGATCGCCTCACTCAGAGAACGGGGACACTGGTTTACATGTCACCAGAGCTGCTTTTCGACCTCAAGCAAGGCGAGAAATACGACGAAAAAGGTTGCTTGTTCACCGTATTAGGAAGGATTATTCGCATATTTCAGTGGACGTATGGTCTATGGGCTGCATCCTCATTGAGCTAATTCTGCACAAGAGACTTATAGACGGAAAAACTCTTGCGGCAATATATAAAAACATAGCGCGACTTGTTGGAACCTCAAACGTAGGCAACGACTTCTACGAAAGGTAGCCATCATTGCTCATAATGAGCTTGAGTTTGAAGATTTATTGAAAAGGATAAAAACGTGTTCTTAGCTCACATTAGAAAGGAGCCCGAGCATAGTTTTGAGCATCACATTCCCAGTTCCGCATTCGGCGACATCGCTGAACAAGCACCCTTCACGGGTAACTCAAGCGAATTTTGCTCTTCATCGTTTTAGCTGCTAATCTTCGCCAGTTGTTGAAGGGCATGTTACAAATTGATCCAAGACAGCGATTAAGTGTGTCGAAATGTCTGAACCATCCATACTTCCGTGATATTCTGGCCACACCGGAACAGCCAAGCCTATTGCCGAACATTCGCGACCTGGATCACGGTCTGTCAACGCCTGAGGAGTGGAATGGTTTGAAAACTGGAGTGATTGCAAACGAGAGTTTGAGATGCAATTTATAATCTCCTCGACTAATTTGGAGTGTGCCTATCAATTCCCTGCTGGTCCGGACTGCACGACTCCTCTTACATAGAATACGTTAGCCAGTCTGTCAACTACTCTAAACATTTAAATGCAAACACATGCACAATCTCGGTTCAGTTACACAAGACATTCAGTTACAACAATCACTGTACGTGCACTTTATTCTAATATGCCAATAAAGTTTATTTAATTCGGACTGCCGAAGTTTCTTAAGCAAAAATTAATGAGGTTGAATCAAAAAAATGCATAACTGAATGATTTCGGATAACTGAAAGTGTGTGAAAGTATCAAAGTAAGAGTCAAGAAAAACAAATGGCTTAAAATGTCTAAACGAGCAGCTCATTCTGTTCCAGTCTTCAGTTTCTCGTAGCGGCGAAATTCCGGATTCTGAAGGAGGTCAAAAATGTCTTCTAAAATCCAATCATCATGAAGGCCAAAATTCAGGGCTTACTTTTCCATTGGTCAACTCTGTAGTGTTTTTTGTCAAAGGAGCCATCGCTGACATCGTTTGGTGGATGTGTTGGTGCAACTGTTTCATGGCCGCTCAAATATTGATGTCGAAGACACTGATCGGCAGTCCAGCGATTCAGCGGATTGACAACAAGCATTAGCTTGAGAAGGTCGCGTGCATTGTTGGCTAAAACTTGTCTTGTTGCAAACAACAGACTCACCCGTGTGCAGTCCCGACCCGTCTTGATCCTTAAACTTGTCGTCAGGAAATAGCTCCGAGAAAGTGGGAATAGTCCTATCACCCCGTTGTTCCATGCTCTTTTTATCTGTCTCGACGAACCTGAACAATAACATACAGGCGGGCAACAAGTCGCTGACCGATCGTAGAAAGGGTCACCCTTGAGTGGAATCGGAAGTTTCTTCGCAATTTCTCGGTACAGATCGTCTCTTGTCTTTGGGACAAAGAGAGACCCTCTAATGATGAGACTGGCCATAATGCAGCCAAGCGACCAAACATCCACTGAATGTGCATTTCCTAGAAGAAAAAAAATCAAGAAAAACCTCGAAAGTCATAGTCATCGCCATCTTTGAGCTTGTAGAACTGTTCAGGAGCGGTGTACGTCAGTGTTCCTATCTTAAAGGTGAGGCGCTCATTCCGCTCTGCCAGATTTCGAGCAAGACCGAAGTCGAAAATCTTCAGAGTTTCCTTTTCAACTCCAATGTTTGACGGCTTTAGATCCTATCGATCAAAACACAATAAAACGCAAAACAACAGCTCACTCGATGCACAACTCCACACTGTCGAAGATATTGAACGGCTGACAGAAGTTGAAACATGAAATTTGACAGCTTGCTGTGTGAAAGTTCATAGTCTTCTGCCTGTTAAAGGAAGCGTAATAGCAGAGGAAATGCTGTCGAACCTTGTAATAATCCTTTAGAGTTCCAACCGATGTATAACGCGTTACAATGTGAATATCATCCATTGATTGAAAATCAATTGCCTTTGTATAAGCACCGAGGAATTCTACCAGCTGCAAATTATCTAGAAATCGTTCAATTTTGAAATCTTACCCCGGGATGCCGCAACGATCTTAGAAGACTGAGCTCACGCATTGTATACTTACACTTGTTTTGGTTTTCCAGAGGATTCACTAACCGTTTGATCGCTACCAGCGCTCCTGTTTTCACATGCTCCGCTAGACTGCATGCATGTCATGGAGGAGCAGGAGGAGGACTTACTCGACCGAACTGAGCGGTGGGGGCGCTGATTCGTTTCTGAGACGTTTCGTCTTGTCGTCCTCCTCCGGATACAAGTGTCGAACAAATTTGAACTCGGGCGGCAATTCGACGTTTGCGTCTTCAAAGGGTAATAGCGTGGTATTACCCGCCAAGCCACTGTACGAGCTCTGATCCCTCTCGGTTTTTACACCTCGACGGAGACTCACGCGTTTATTCGGGGTGCTCATCTGCAAAAGAGCCGACAAGGTAAAGAACAGTTTGGAAGCTGAAAAAAAGCGTCGATTCTAGAGTTGGTCGCCTAAACGTCGGGAAGAGAGCCCTCTCCCCTTATCACATGGGGAGGGGGAAGGAGATGCGGTTAAGGCGACACGCCCGAAGGCATGCACGGGCTTGTTTAGCAGAAGAACGCGGCTCGTGGTTTTGAAAGGCCAGCATTTACAAATACTGCTGGCACCACTGCTGCTCTTTCGACCCGATCACACCACTATTGAGAAACCTTGGCACCAAAGAAAAGAATGGCGACACAAATACCACGTCTTACAAATTACAAATTCTTCGGCACACCTAGGCAGTGGTTAAACCGGGGTCGGCCAGACTTGAAAAGGCAGAAGGGGGTCTCAGTCAAGGGGTCCCAAAAAAGCAGAAGGGGGTCATTTCCATAAGAGGCTTTTCTAAGATGCAGAAGAGCTATTTAGGATTGAAAGAATAGCGATTTTCGCTTCGGGTCCAAGTGTAGATCAAACCAGCATAGATCATTTTTCTTCTAGGGCAAGCTCGTTTCAAATGTGCCCCACTACAAGTCTTCTTTTTCACTTTTGTGAAAACCTAAACAGATTGGGAGAAAGAGCAAAGAACGGAGAACAAAACATATTACTTCAGATTTCTCAAACTTTAATTTCGACCCCTTCTGCAGCGTTTTTGAAAGAGGGGATTTTTGGCCAAAAA
>JAQIXL010000942.1:0-22751 GCA_034700245.1 Poikilolaimus oxycercus
GCCACCGACGAAAACCTCAAAAACCCGCACACACACACACAGACAGACAAACAACGCCGATTATATAGTGTAAGGATTCCTATTATTGCTTTAGTAAGTGAATTGTTCTTGTGATGAGCAATACGGTTAATTCAGCAAGATTAAAGAAATGCAGAAGGCGTGAGCCGCTGCAAAACTGAGTCCTTGGTCGTACTTCCGGTTTCAAGAGAAAGTTACTGATTGTTGAGGAGGAGTGTTGATGCAGTGAAAGGGAAGATAAGACAGGTCGGACAGATGGTGGCCGAAGACGACGAGGAGAGCGTGGGCTCGGTGTCGAGCTCGACGAGCCTCGAGGAGGACGAGACGGAGGCAAGCGAGAATGAGAGCATCCACGAGGCGCACGCGGCGGCCCTTAATGCAAAGAAGCAACGTGATTACAAGGTTCTTGAGAAAGTTTTTTTTCGATTTGAACGCTATTTAGGTTCTGGACACCACGCAGCTCGTTGAGGAAATGATGGCGAGTGTGACGGATGTGGCGAACGTGACGGGTTTCCCACCGACGACATGTCGTCTTCTCCTTCATCACTACAAGTGGAACAAGGACAAACTTCTTGATAGGTTTTTGTTCTCTTAGGGCTCCATCTCTTGGCTTTAGTTTCTACGATACGAAAGATGCTGCTGCGTTCTTTGCGGCTACGAATGTTGCTCGTCCGGATCAGTTTGTCGCGAGTCCAGCGGTGTCTGATGCGAAGGAATGTCTTGTCTGCTTCCAAGGAAGCTCACTCGTTGGCCTCGAGTGTGGACATCGTTTCTGTCAGCCTTGCTGGGACAAGTATCTCACTTCCAAGGTTTGTATTGTCTCTCCATCACAAAGAATGATTGTTGAAGGTGATGACCGAGGGCGAGTCGCGGATCGAGTGCCTCAATGCGAACTGTCATATTCTTGTGAACGACGATCGGGCGCTGGCTTTCATCTCGGATGAGGCAGTTCGCATTCAATTTCGGCGTCTCATAGCTCACTCGTTTGTGGAGAGCAGCCGAAACATGCGTTGGTGTCCGGGGCCTGGCTGTGAGAGGGTCATCAAGGTTTCTCTCCGCTTCCTTTGAACTCTGTTCAGGTGGTTGTGAGTGGATCTCGAGAAGTGAAATGCGATTGTGGACATGTCTTCTGTTTCGCTTGTGCGCTGGAATGGCATGCGCCGGCGAATTGTCGAATCATGAAGTTGTGGCAGAAGAAGATCACTGACGACTCGGAGACTGGGAACTGGATCAATGCAAACACCAAAGAGTGCCCGAAGTGCAAGGTTTCTTTCTTCGTGTTCATGAAGCGTCGAGGTTTCAGGTGACGATCGAGAAGAACGGCGGCTGTAATCACATCACATGTCGCAATAACTCTTGCCACTTCGAGTTCTGCTGGGTGTGCATGGGAGACTGGAAGAAGCACACCGACTCCTGGTTTACATCGTTCTTGTCCTAGAGCAACCCTAGGAGGTCGTGCAATCGTTTCGATGACTCGGAGTCGAAGGCGGCAAGGGATGAGCAAAGCATGTCTCGCGCTATGCTCAAGCGATATCTCCACTACTACAATCGCTTTGCGAATCATCAACGAAGTCTGAAATTCGAATACAAGGTGAGATTGCTTTTGAGAAATTAGTTGAGATTATAGCTTTACAACACGGTGAGGACGAAGATGGAGCAGATACAAAAGGAGCATCACATGTCGTGGATTGAAGTGCAATGCTTGGAGAAGGCCGTGGATGTGCTGAATGCGTGCCGTCGCACTCTCATGCATTCCTATGCGTTCGCCTTTTTCCTCGAAAGGAACAATCATGCGGAGCTCTTCGAAAACAATCAAAATGTAGGCGACTTTATCGCGAAGAAGGTTTCATCTTCTAGGATCTGGAGAAAGCGACCGAACAACTGAGCGGCATACTGGAGCAGGACTTGGAGAAAGACAGCGCGCTCACTCTGAGGGAGAAGGTCCAGAATCAAGTGGGCTACTTGATGAAGCGCCACGACGTTCTTCTCAAGCACTGCGCCGAGGGCGAGGAAGCCGGTCAGTGGAAGTACACTCAGTAGGCCTTCATTCCTTCTAGTGAGCCGATTTGTCATCCTTTCCCTTTCTCCTTTAGACCTCTTATCGGGTTCAGAATATTTAAAGCTACAAAGAATCTATGTTCGGGTTTAAGATATGCACATGATCTCCGTGTATTTACTACTGATTGTTACTAGATATGACCAATAAAGTGTTCTGATTTAGAAGGCTTTCTCACAGGGTGAGGTCGTTTCTCTCAGTTCGGAGAAGTGGGGGATTCGCTTCTGTGGTCAATTTGCATTGAAGAATATGCATGTGCTCATCTTTATAACTATCGAGAGGAGTAGCACACACAATAACAATCAAGTGAATGAGAAGAGCCCGCAAAGACATTTCGCCAAAAAGTGAAGGAAGGCCGCACAGAATATCCGCTTAGACAGCAAATCTCAAGTCTTCAAGACAAAGAATTCAGAAGATGTTGAGGTTGTTCGCAGATGAAATGGCAATTAAGCAGAGCTGCATAATTGAAGAAGCATCGGGTTCGCAAGCAATGGGAAGCAACTCAAGGCACAGGCAATTGTCAGAAGACTATCCCGTCAAGGGGCTTGCTGGGACTAATAGAGCGCCCACTTTAGAAAGAAAAAGACCAAAGTAAAAAAGAACCCAGAAATGCCCAATAGAAAAGAAGATAATACTGGCTCAGTAATTGTCTTGCTCCTGTCCAATGACTATCACATTCGCTTCGCTGCTTGGTTAGTGTCTCGTTCTAGAAAATCGCTGAAGAAAAAGAAGAAGGTTTGCCCGTAAGAAGAGTGAAAATGAAACATGGAATTTCTTTCAACTTCTGATATAGTGTAGTTTGTCTCTATAAGTGTTCGATTTGACGTAGGATATGCGCACATTTGGAATAATCATCATGGAATCACAAGGCTTTGGAACAACTAGACTTCTGCTATCATCAAGGGGAAGGGAAGGAGAAGATAACAAAGGGAGACGTTATGTTTTACGAATGGACAACTCGATCCGTTCACCGTCGGACTCCTCGTCGGAGGATATCAATTGGTCAATGTCGTCTTGACCTTTCAACCCGTTGTTCAGTGGAGTGTAACTGCAAGGCCTTCTCTGTGAGGACTTCACTTACTCGTAGTTCTTGTGTCGTTCTCCGCCGTCTTTGAAGATGATGTAGCCGATGAAGAAGACGAAAGCGATCAAGGCGACGACGATAAGGAAGAACATGCTGCTCCAGAAACTGCTCGAGGAGTGATAGTTGTGCACGATTGGATCGGTTCTTGTGCAGTCCTCTGAAGAGAGACTTTGAATCTTCGAGTGGAAACTTACCACAGTGAAGATCTTCAGGTCTCTGACCGGCGGCGCAGCAAGGACGACAGTAGCCGACTGATCGATTACCGTATCCTTTAGCGCAGACATCACACATCAACGGACCTGCACCGTGACATTCCCTAGAAGAAAGTTGTCGATGTGGTTGAAGAGAGACGAGTCTTACTTGCAAGCCTCATCACAAGGAGCGCAGTTGCGTCCTCCGGGCATTAGATAGTAGCCCTCCTGGCACATATTCTTTTGAAGGACGCATCTTGCTTGGATGGGATTGGACTCGTCTAAAGAGCGACTCGACTGTCTCCTCAACAACTTACAGTCGACGACAAGTCCCTCAGGACAAGCCTCAACACATTGTCCGTGATCGAAATGCCCGTAGTGGTCGACGTCGATGAGCTTCTTCGCTCCGTGGCATGTTTCGCAGTGCTGAAAGATATCAGTCTCTGATCTGTTCAGGATACCTCAGCCTTGGTGCAGGTCTTGCAGTTGGCCGAGCAGACGCGGCAGTTCGTGCCCTCGTCGAGATAGAAGCCGTCTTCACAATGTGTTACACATCTAGAGGATATTGAAGGAGGATCGGGGCTCACTTGAAGCCGGCTCGATTCCGGAGTGTCTGTTTGATGTGTTTGCATTCGAAGCACGACGAGGCGGACTTCGACTCCGTGCAGCCGGAGGCACATTCTTCGTGACAATCACCAGCCGATGTCAAATCGCCGAAGGTGATTCCATCCGAGAGATGCTCCACCTAACATCTTTCTCTTCTATTTGTAACTCTGAACCCTAGATCTTCTTCGCGGGCAATCACTATCTCACTATCTGTATGTGTGTGCTCGCACAAACCATCACCAAAAAGCTATCCAAAAACACGAAACTCCTAGAGAGGCGGGGGACATTGGGAACTGGACATTTTGTGTCGTTTTGAACTCTTTTTGATTTTGAGCAGAGGCATGATTGTTGCGATAAGAAGAACATCAAAAAACCACCACGAACCACAGTGAAAGCGGATGCACAAAAAAGGAAGGTGGAAGAAGGACAAGAAGGAGGGAGGAGGGGGAGGGGGACCCGAAAGTCACGTGGGTCTTCTAATATACCACCGCCGCCTCTCAGTTTTCTTTCAGAGTTTCACTTTAGCCCGCGCTCAGAATCGAATTTAGAATTTGCACATGTTCTTTAGAAGAAGTGCTAGGTAGTATATCAGAGCAACCCATGCGTCGTTCGGAGGAGAAGAGAACGGGGAAAGTTGCATTTTATTCATTTCACATTCATCTCTTGACTTCCTGCAAAGAAGAACACACACACATTGAACGATGAAGTTGATGGAAGATTGGTGTACAAAGGAGGTACGGACACAGCGATGAAACACATGAACAAGTGTTTCCAGAAGACTTGAACTCTTTCTAGGAGTGTATGGGATAGCCAGAAGAAGAGAAGCACTCAAGAGTTGTTTGGGAGAGCGGCTAGCACAAATTGGACAATGGGAAATTCTGACATCGATTGAGAGGAAGAAGAAGAAGAAGAAGATGGAATGCTCTGGACTATAAGAAGCTTTGATCGTTGTGAAGACGTTCAAAGGCACAGGAACTCAATTTATGTATGTTGCGCTACCCGAAATGTGAAAAAAAAGAGAGGAGAGTTCACGAAGAGCCTAATCGAGGACTAAAGTCGTTTCTGCTAACATTAAAAGACAACTGGAACCCCCATAGAGGATAGAAGACTGAACAGAAGAGTGCTTAAGAATTCCCAGATTCTAACCGTTTGCGAGCTCATAAGAATCGAAAGAGTTGAAGTTGAATGCAATGCTATGATGAGCAGAAATAGAATGAACGCCGGGCTTGACGAATGTTGGACTTAGACCGGGAGAGAGATGTGACTATGCGCCTTCTGTGAACATTCATGAAGGATTAGTTGAAGAAGAAGAAGAAACTTGGTTAGAAGGAGAAGGACGATGTCGACCACCACCATTCACCAACATTCATCTCTTGAAGTTCGCCGGCTAGACCGTCGAAGCAGTCGAGTTCGGCGGTTCAGAAGACGTGGAAGAAGAAGAAGACGCAGGCGACTGAATTGAGATTACGGTAAGAAGATAGTCGACGCTTGCTGAATTTCGTTCCTAATTTTGTAGAGGGAGAAGGGAAGAAAACGAAATGATAGGGAGGAGCAAGAGTTCTTTGACACATAGAAGACGATGGAAAGGACAAGAGACACGAGACGACACAAAGAAGAAACTTCAACGGCTATAACGGTATCTGTGACGTTTTAGAGGGTTCTTCGGGGGAAGGAAGGTCGCTCAACCGCGATAGTTACGGACGCGGCCGAACATTTGACTAAAGACGCTGGTAAAGAAATCCTGAAGACGGAACGCCGGCGAACGGACGCGTTGTTGAAGATGGTTAGTGGTTGAGGGCTCGTTCTGGAAACCGACAAAACCCTCGTTGGTGAATCGGGGTTGGGGAAGAACGAGTTGTTTTAACCACATCCCTCACCCTCTAGGATCTTCTTGCATGCAATAGTAGGGGATAGAGAAGAGAAACAACCGGGGTTGCAGATAGAAAGTCACATCACGCTGTAAAGCTTTGAGAAGAGAAAATAGAGGGAAAACCATGGCAAACCAAGGAAATGCGCAACACAACAGAACAGCAAGCAAGCAAAGGAATGGATGGCGAAGATACAGGGAAGGGTAGAAAGAAGAAAGAAGTAATAACAAGTGCTGGGATACGGTATATGAAGGGAAGTCCTCCGTCTCGGGGAGTGAAGCCCGCGGCACACCTGCTGTCCACGTCGCAGACGCAAGAACAGGCGAAGAAGAGAAGAGTTGTGTCTGGTGAGAGACAAAGAACGATGGCGATATGGCTTGTCGGCTTTGAATTATGAACTTTGTAACTATGCGCGTTTCTAGAAAATCCCGTCTTGACTCGGAAAGGAGGCATGTGACCCTAGAAGAAAGAGAGAGAAGGCAATTGGGGGCTCTTGGTGACCAGTGGAAACAGGCAGAGGGACGGACTTGAACAAAGTTGAGAATGGCGAGAACGACACATGGCCACCTCCACCGGCATCAACCAACCACAATCAACCACGACTGCAGCACTAACTCTTCAGCCCGTCTACAACACAAGAGACACTTTGTGATGACAGAAAGTTAGCGCTACAGCGTGGTTTCTTCTAGTCACGTGGCATGAGAGGGCAGTGGTGGAAGGTTTGAAGGAGGAGGAGGCAAGGGAGGAGGTGAGGGGGAGGACGAGCGACGGATGTCGCTACCGTAGCCCGAAGAGAGCTCGCTCTGCATCGTGGGACGTGATCCGTATTCATCGATGCCGTCCACGGGAAAGTCGTCCTCGGCGATGCGACGCCGACTTCTTCGACGATTGCAGGCGAAGATGGCGACCCCGGCAATGAGGAGCAAGACGAGCACTTGACACACCATCAACACTACGGGCAAGGAGATCTAGAAAAGAACACCTTCCGTCCAACAACATCTCCTTCTCGCTAGTTCTTCTAGCTTCTACGCTTTTGAATTAGAACTTTAGGGGAGGGGGGAGGGGGAGGGGGAAGGGAGACTAGGTGCAGGCTAGACGAAGGAACATGCACAGCCATGCTTCTAGCTGCTCTTTCTTGTCATTGACGAACATTGAAAGCGCGTGAGTACAACGACGGAACGGGAACAGCAGCGGCAGCTACAGAATGTGCCTTGACTTTTCGAGGACGGCGCGCATTCACAGTGGGACTTGGAGAGAGATGGACTGACCGAGAGGGAGACAAGAGGATTCAAAGGGGACAAGACGTGGAAGAGACATACCGCCACCGTTCTTTTCTTCCGACTTCAAGACTCCCGAGAAACTCCTCGAACAAGAATAGAAGACACCGTATCCCTTCACCAAGAAACATAACAAGAAAAGAAGAAAAAGGGAAGAAACGGGGAGGGGCTGAAATCATGCATGAAACGACACACCACCACCGTACAAACCATGCAGGAAGAAGGAAGGGAGACGGAAGAAGGCGGCGAGAGGAAGAAGCTCAGGCACGCGGGCTCAATCCTCGTATGACTCGTCTTCTTCGATACCATCGCCACTGTCGAGCGTTCGCGTCCCAGTGCCAGCTAGCGCCAGTTGGCGCAGGACCAGCCAGAGCTGGAGCGAAGGGGTTGCGTTGCGTAGGCAGAAAGAGACTCTGTACGGGACGCGGTGTTGCTTGTTGGACGGCGGTCGCCTGGTTCCAGAGGAAGTCGCCGGGGATCGGTAGTTGTCGAGTACGCGAAAACGCCAAGGGCTGCCCAGAACGCTGCAAGCCCGGCCACCAACATGCATTCACCCGAAGAGAGACATGCACACGCCCGCGTGTTGTCGATTAGGAATGCGGCTGCCGGTTAGCGTTCGCCTAAAGCTGCGTTGCTTGCGCGTTCACGATACAGATATAGCCGTTGAAGCAGTGCTGCCTCGCAAAGAAAAGCATGAAAAGAGAAGAGAAGCTCTCTCAAAGGAGAAGAAGAAGAAGCCAAGAACATATAATAAAGCGCCATGACGAATGACACAGAAGCATGCATTTGAACTAGAAGAAATGGAGTGAGGCTGAAGCGCTGCCGTAGGCAGAGACACAATACAAGTGCGGAGTTATTCGCTTTCGAGGGGCCTTTTGTGGTTACAAAATGCTCTTTCGTCCCTAAAATGAATATGAAATGGAATGCATCTTAGGTGTTTGTAGCGTGTGAAACATATAACAGCCAGAAGAGAGAAAGAGAGAAAGAGCACACAGACACACAACAACACACTTGCCTCTGCTCATCACTTTTCTTTCTCGGAAAGAGTTTTCAACTCGTAAGATCGACTTTTTTGGTAACGAAAACTCTCTTTGGATTGGGGTTAGGCGACTAGAATGGCATTATTTGGTTCTTTGAGGGGAATACAGCGTCGGGAATGACGTCTTGAGAAAGAAACTTCAATAGTAATAAGGCTTTTGGGGCCGATTTCGCCGCATGAGTTCGAGCCATTGCCGACGCTGTTGTGTTGTAAGCGTGGAAGGGGGACGGGTGGGCCGTGGTGGCCGTCGAGGGCCTTTCGGTCGACGGAACCGCCGCTTCGGTGAGGCGACCGTCGTGGTTACGGCACTCGGCTTCTCATGGGTTTGGATTACGGTAGTTGTGGAAGAAGAAGAAGAGGAAGAAGTGAGGGAGGAGGCATTCTTCGCCTTCACGCCACCGACCTGTGAGGTGACTTGCTGCACTCGAGAGAAGACCGACTGCCCCGTCGGAGGTGCACCCGGCGCGTGAATGGGGTCGCCAGCTTGGGCTGGATGCTCCGAACCGTACAAGAGAAGGGACCAGTCGTGGAAAGTTCCTAACAGATTTAATTTGTCTCAGACAGTAGCTAACCTCCAATATTGCGATTTGTTGTAACAGACTCGACGATGAGAGTCCACGTGCCTCGAGGATCCTCACCCCATTGCTGCACTGTGAGGAAGGGCCACTTGTGGAAGCCGTTCACGTTGAAGTCCTTGAAAGGCATGATTGAAGATGGTTGTGGGAACCAACCTGAGGACGAGGTGGGAGGAGGACACTGGCAGTGCCAGCAGGCGAGATCAATGTGAGGCGGAGATCTCCACGCTTTCCATAGCGAATCGTCGCGTGCACCTAATTCAGAAATTCCAGAAGATCTCTTCAAGATTACCTGAACGTGTTCGAGATAAAGAACCGGGGTTCCGGTTTCACAGCCGTTGACCTCGAGCGAGAAGTTCATTTGGAAGCGTCCAGTGAGAGGACGAGGACTAGAGAGTCAACTTGAAAAGAAGAATGTGCATACTTTGGCTCGGCAAGTTTGTACTCGTAGGTGCAGATGTGCTGTTCGGGCACGGCCCTCCACGTCGCGGCGAGCTTCACCAGCTTGCCAGCATCCATGAGACCGTAGCCGAACTGCAAAGTTTCAAGCTTCAATCTTCATTCTACCTTGTTAGAGATCTTGCGACCGACACCGTTGGTGGACCATCCGGGATTGTTGAGGAGCGGCGTCGGATTAGCCGTGCGAAGCACGATGTGCTGCATGTCTCTCCAGGTGAGTTGAGGACTGAAATGCTTTGTCACAGCATGGGATAGAGACAGACTTGGCCTCCAAGGCGAGAGCGATGATTCCAGCGGCGAGAGGAGCACTCGCACTGGTTCCCGTGTGCATCTTCGTACATCCCGCGGGCACATCAACAGTCACGATAGCTGGTTGATTGATGTTCGCCGAACTGTAGGTCGTGGCAATCGACGAAGGACACTCCTCCAGATACCTGAGAGAGTCTTTCTAGAGAACTCAGAACTACCAAGGACGATGATTGTCGAAGGTGGCAGAAGAGATGGAGAGCGTGTAGACGGAAGTGGTGTATCCATCAGCAGAGCAGGAGTCCTGCCTCGAGCCGCCGTTGCCCGACGCCCACACAAAGATGTTGCCCTTTCCTCCTCGACCCTCTTTGATGCCTCGATAGAAAGCCTCGCGCGCTAGCGGTCCTGGACCGTCGAACGTCTTTCCGTCGTCCTCGGGACCCCATGAAGCAGAGTAGATGTCGATGTGTTGCTGTAGTTTGTAAGACTCTCAAAGCCTAGAATACCTGATTCAAGCTCAAGGAGGCAGCTTCGACGGAGTCCGAGACAGCACCATCAAGCATTCGAACCCCGCCGATCTTCGACTCGAAGGCGACTCCCACACCGCACTCGTTGTTCCCGGCGATGGCCGACACTTCTCCAGCACAACGGGTTCCGTGCCTAAACGGGCCGTCATGAGAGGATGATTTCAGAGTGGAGCCCCCTCCAGTGTTTGTGTAGTCGACTTACTTGTTGTCGCCGTTGTTCTGTGGCGTCGGGTCGTTATCGTGGTCGTTGATGTCGGTACTAGCGAGAGGATCGTAGTTTCTGGAATGAAAGATTTTGACTTTAGAAGGTGGACCTGACCTGGCGAGATCGGCGTGGTCCCTCTGGATGCCGTCATCGAGAATCGAGATGCTCACATTCCGTCCAGCGTAGCCGAGCAACCACGCCTCGCGAACGTTCATGTCATAACCACCAACGGCACCACCAATCTAAGAGGCTCTTCTTTGCTCTTTCTGACTTACCAGATACCACTGATCACGGTAGAGAGGATCGGGGAAAGGGAGTTGGGGGATTGGTCGAGTGCTCTGCTGCTGTCGCTTTGCTCGAGACACCAAGCCCTAGAAGAGAGAGTAAGGGTTGAGAGGGGTCAGTCTCACTGGGTCAGCATCATCAAGAGCCACAAAGTCACGCTTGACGCGCTTCCTTGCCCTCTGCTCGTAAGCAGCTTCGACATTGGGATGCTCTCCGAGTTGTTGATGGACCTCTCGCTTTCGTCGCCGACTCGTGGATGCGTCGTTGTGATAGAGGAAGTAGTGCGAGTCCAAGAACGGCTCGCCCTGAAAGGTTTCAAGGTAATTTTTTGCTGAACGGGAAGATTTGCAAAAGCTGAGGCGATCATTGTCAGTTCTCTTCAACCGCCGAGTGGCGGCAACGGCAGCGTCTCCCAGCTCCTTGCCTCCATTCCTCATGCAAGTCTTCTTCTAGTTCGACCTCAATAAGGCTTTTCAGGCGGTTCTACTTGCTGGCGTTGTGGATCGGCTTCGTTGCCGGACATCAACGCTTTTACAGGTTTGCGCTTTCTAAGAAAGGAGGCTTGCAGTCACTACTGGGCGATCCAGCTCTCGCAGCCGGACGAAAGTCACGCTCGGGCTCTCGCCGATCGCTACGGCTACGTCTTCGTTGGACCGGTGGAGACATCGAGACTGACGCCTTACAATGGATACTGTAGATCTTTCCATCCACCGGCCACTACGCACTGCGGCACTCTCGACAGCGTCCGTGGGCGACACGGCCCACGTGGCGCCGGCATGCTCATGCCATCAAGAGAGAACCTACCGTATCTAAGAAATACTATCAATGCAAGAGAATAGGTTGTGTGGCTGGAGCAACAAGTGGCTCGCCGCCGCGTGAAGCGCGACATCTCAGAGGCTGCGCGACGCAAACTTGAGATCAATGTAAAGCGTGACCGAATACAAATACTGCCAAAGGATCCACCGTTTGGACCGAATGATCCGAAGTGGCCGGCCATGTGGTATCTCCATCGGGGAGTGAGAGACAACTCTCTCCTCGACCACAATGTGCGCGAAGCGTGGGCCCTAGGCTACACGGGTCGCGGCGTCGTCGTCACTATTCTCGATGATGGCATCGAGCGGACGCATCCTGACCTCAAAGACAACTATGTACCGTATCCTCTGCCTTGACACGTTGTGCCAGGACCCGAAGGCATCATGGGATTTGAACGATAATGATGAAGATCCGATGCCGCGCTATGAGGAGACGAATGAGAACAAGCACGGAACGCGATGCGCCGGCGAAGTGGCAGCCGCCTTCAACAACTCTCTTTGCGTGCCCGGTGTGGCATACAATGCAAAGATCGGAGGTTCGTTTGCATCTTAGAATCCAATTGAATTCATTTAGGAATTCGGCTTCTCGATGGAAAGGTGTCTGACTTGCTGGAGGCGCAGAGCATCGGCCACAATCCACAGCACGTCGACATCTATTCTGCCTCTTGGGGTGGACTGAAAGCTCTTGTGTCAAAAAAGGGTTCAGGACCCGGCGATGATGGAAAGACCGTGGACGGGCCGGGCACGCTCACCGAGATGGCCTTGAAGCTTGGAGCCGAGAAAGGCAGACGAGGGCTGGTACAGCGAATACCGTAATCCACTGTCTTGTCACTAGGGCTCGATCTTCGTGTGGGCCTCGGGCAACGGCGGCAAGGATCAAGACGCTTGCAGTTGTGACGGATATGCAAACTCCATCTACACACTCTCTGTCTCTTCAGGTTTATCCGAGATGAGACATCAATGAAAAAGTTTAGCGACAGAAAATGGCAACATTCCCTGGTACTCGGAGCCTTGTGGCTCAACCCTCACCACCACTTATTCTAGTGGTTCTGGTTTTGAAAAAAGCGTTGTAAGCATCGAGTATGCCAGTTTGAAGCAAATCTGCAGAGCTCAACAGATCTGAGAGGCGGCTGTACATCGACTCACTCGGGTACTTCGGCCTCGGCGCCGCTCGCCGCCGCCTTCATCGCCCTCATGCTCGAAGCGAATCCCAATCTCACATGGAGGGATGTGCAGGTGTTGACAACTCGGCGAATTGTGTATTGACTGCTACAGCATATCATCGTTCGCACTTCGAATCCCCGTGGACTGAATGCTCCGGACTGGGTGACAAACGGCGTCGGCCGACGCGTCTCACACTCCTTCGGCTATGGACTCATGGACGCCGGAGCCATGGTGAATCACTCATAGAGCAGCTAATTGCATTGAACCCTCTCTCTCTAGGTGAAGATGGCCCTCAAGTGGAAAACCGTCGGCGAGCAACACATCTGCACCGAGAACTTCAAGACCGATGGCCTGGACTTCAAGTCGAATCTACGAGTTCAGCTAGAGAGCAACGGTTGTTCTGAGAGGGCGGTAGGCTCCACGAGGAGAGGAAAGATGTGTTCAGGCGGAGCGTGTCGACGTTCTCGAGCACGTCCAAGTGCTAATCAGTGCTTCGGCGGCAAACCGTGGTGCCCTCAAGATCCTTCTCACTTCGCCGGCGGGTTAGAACCACCGCTCTTTCTCTCTTTCCATTCTCGAAAACTTATTGGAAGAAACTTGAATTGAAACGATGGCAAAGCTTCGAGTTACGATGTGGACAACAAGGTCGAGACCGGATTTTAGGCACGCAGTCGACTCTCCTGGCACGACGGCCGCAAGACACATCAAATGCCGGCTTCGTCGACTGGGTCTTCATGTCGGCGCACTACTGGGATGAGTCGCCCGTGGGCGTCTGGCGCCTCGAGCTCATCAACAACGACGAAGCCAATCCCGGTTACTCGTTACGAAATCGTCAAGGCCACCTTCTTAGACGCCCGCCTCAGCAAGTGGCAGTTACTCTTCCACGGAACAGCAGCGCCCTCACCGAAGATCTAGCCTTCCACCGAATAAAGATTTTTGCAAATGAACACAAGAGAAGGGAAGGAGTAGCGTACCCGAACATGCATGTCGTGCTCGGCGGCGATCTTCCTCGCCAACTCGTCGTCGCGCTTTGCGAGTCGAATGACGGTGTGGTGGGGATCGACGCATGATTCATCGTCGGGGTCCGAGCACAGCGAATCGTGTTCGTCGCCTCGCGTCACTGCAATGTCCCATTCATTCTTCTATCCGTCTTTCGCTCCCATTCTCAGCTCTTATTTTCACTTCGAAGAGTTTTGTGTCTCAAAACAACAACAAGTCCTAAACCCATTGATTCAACGACTGGGCAGTGTTGACTTTCAAATTCTTTCCTGTTCCTAGACGAAGTCGATTATCGGCGTTTTAGACAAAACAAAAGGTCTGAGGAATCCTTACCAGTTAGGAATGTAGACAATATAATACATGTGGTGATGAGCCACGAACTGCTTCGTCTCCGATCCCGCGTCATTCTCTGAGGGGGTAAGCCGACTGCAAATGAGGGGCTTTTGAGAGTTGAATTTCAAACGAACCACTAAGTGTCGAGTCGTTTCGTTTTATCTTCACTAGTTAGCTAGAAGCACATTTGACGTGATCCACGGCAAGCAGACGAAGAAAGAATACAACCGGGATTTCTTGAGAAGGTCTCTAGGAGAGCCTCCGGGCCCCTTCCTTGCAACACAGTCCGGCTGCAGCAACGAAACAGAAAAAGGAAACCCGTATATGAGCACGGAGGCCGGACTGCAACGGACCTGCAATAGAATATTTTGAAAAGGTTGAGACAACGGCGAGAAAACACGCGAGGGACAACGCGTGGGAGCCCGAATCGCGTTAACCAGACGGCAATTGGTTCAAACACGATGGGAGAAATCGCTTCAACGACCCGCGTCAAAGCCACAATTGAACAACTGACGGCAGAAGAGAGTCCCAAACAATCCAGAAGAGAAGGACTATCCCAGCACAACAGACAGGCAAGGGACATGAGAGACATCAAATCGCAGCAATAATAGTGGAGAACTATGCGTCTCGTCAACTACAGCGACGATTACGTCATTTGTTTGCGTTGCCCGCGGCCTCCCGTCAACCTTTTTGCCCTCAATAATCAGAGACCTTTGCAACGAGGCCCTAGAAACAGGCGCAGAAAGTGAAAACCGTCGCGCGAGAATGAAACCGGTCGAAGAAGGGCGGAAAATGCGAAGGCGGCGACGTGGCGGGCGCGGGCGCCATCGCGCGCTCTCGTTTTTTGGCCCGATTTGGCCGCGAGCCGGCGCCTCGAGAGGCGCGCGCCCCCACTGCGCGAGAGCGTTGAAGGCCGCCGCAACGAGAGAGAAGACCTTGCGAGAGGAGGGAGAGAGAAGGGAGCGAGCAGGGGGGGGGGGGGAGGGAGCTGGCGGAATCCGGGTCGACCCCTTG
The DNA here is from genome assembly GCA_034700245.1 of Poikilolaimus oxycercus. Classification (NCBI taxonomy): domain Eukaryota; kingdom Metazoa; phylum Nematoda; class Chromadorea; order Rhabditida; family Rhabditidae; genus Poikilolaimus; species Poikilolaimus oxycercus. The sequence continues at coordinate 14,759 of JAQIXL010000942.1, forward strand.
AGAATTTGAAAGACAGTGAGATGCGGACCTTCGCCCGCCTTCCCTCCTACTCCACAAAACTCCCCCTCACGGAAAAGATAAACAAACTATGGGTTTGAAGTGTTATGTGGCGACACTATTCCTTAACCGTTTCCCTCTCTACCTCTGTGCGTTGTGAGGAGCAAAGATACACCCACAATAAGTTTTCAAACGTGCTTCAAACCTGCTGGATCGAGAAAATGCGCACAGTTTTTAGAACGGATCAAATCTCAAATCGATGGTGAACATTGGTGCTTACGTGGAAGGGTCAGAGAGTCGACGACAACGAGACAGTTGGGAGGGGGAAGGGGAGGAGAACAAAGTGCCGCGAACAGTCCGATCCAGACCCCGCGAGCAATGGCAGACAGTGAACGCAACGGGAGGAGAGAGGCACTCTGTGAGTCAGTCAGGGGATGGCGGTCTCGCTCTCCTGGCCTGTGCAGCCTCCTGCAACCCCTCTCGCCAAGCTGCCGAACCGCCTTTCAGGCACACAGCCTTCTCGCTTCTCTCGGGAACCAAAGAAGACTTGTCTCGCTTCTCTCTCGTCAAACGAATCAAGCAGCCTCGACTGAAACACGCCCACATTGCCTTCGAGCAAGTTTCGAGGAGGAGTCTCCTGAAACCAAGAAAGCCATAGAGAGATGGCGCAGTAAAGTTGGAGAGTGGGAAGGCTCTCCTGTCTCTGATGGCGGACAAGGAACCTGTACGGAACAGCCACATCTGTCTCGGACGAAAACTAGAGATGCAATTGCCGCAAGACAAAGACGAGCAAAACAACCATTCGTTGAAGTGAACGCCTCCCCCAACTCCGAGGTGATCGAGTGGGTGCAAAAGACGCGGGATCAAAGGGGTGAAGGAGTTGGCTGACCGACGCTGAAGGACTTCGGCCGAGACCTCCTCGCCGACGCTGAGTCGTTTCTCTCTCAGTCTTTGCCCACTCCTCTAGAACCCTCACCGTCTTCTCGCGCAGCGAAAACCGTTAGTGAAAATTGAAAAGTGAAGAATTCCTCTCAGCGAGGCGGTGGCGACGCCGCCGTCGCTACAACCCTAAGGGTCGAGAGTGAGACTTGAAGAGCTCTAGAGAAAGCATCAACAAGCAACAGAGGTGGAACATAAAGCGCAAGAGAAGGAGCCTCTCCCTCAAAATGGGCACTTTCACTTCCAAGAACAGACTCGTTCTTCCTGGAGGGCGAAAATGCGCGCTGATTCAGTTTCGAGGACACTTTTTACCAGTCAAGAGGACGACACACTTTGACAGCCGAAACGAACAAAGTGATTGAACAGAGAAGGAGGCGGTGAAGAAAGAAGAAATGGAAAGTGCCGAGCAGGGCATGCTGAGGGGAGAGAGAACGACGGGGGCATTTTTCCTCCTTCTTCTTCTCTAGTACAATGTTCGATGGAATTGCAAGAAAAACAGGGAAAAGAGATAAGCACGAGAAAAGAAAACTCGCATTCCCCAGCCACGACGGGCAAAGCAAGCCGAGCAGCGGCCGTTCTGAGGACTCGAGTGACATCACTCTCGTCCCTCTCCCCGTTCCGACGTCGTTCTCATTGGCATTCACACGCCGGGTCGGCTTGTCTCTCATCTCCCTCTCCCCCTCCTCTCTTCTTCTTGCTTCTAGTAGCAGGCGTCAATTAAACGCATATTCAATAAGGCAAAAGGAAAAGGACAATTTTATGCGAGGACTCCCAAGAGAGAACTTGAGGAAAAGTTTAGTATCGCCACCACAATTCCAGTGAGAGAGAGGGTGTCTGAGAGGGAGGCTAGCCGTCAATGCATTTCAATGGAGTGGAGAACTGACAACAATTCTTGGGGGAAGGCATCATTATTCGCGTTGAGAGAAGGAGAATTTTGTGTGCCCGAACGAATGTTGGGGCGGCCCACGGATGGTGAATTGAGCGCTTGCTGCGAATGATTCAGGCCTACAGCCCCTCCACCTCCTCCTCCCTCTATTTCTGCCTGTAAGGCTTCTACCAAAACCAAAACGCGCGTTTAGAAACGTACACAAAGGAGGTGCTTCTTCATTGGGACGGAATTCAAAGAACCTCTCTTTCCCTTCTCTTTCTCGAATGAATGCCTCAAAAGACGAGACGGTATAGTCTCTTCAAGGCAGCTCTTCAGGCCTCCTTTTGTCACCTCTTCTCCTCTTCGTGTTCCGAAACATTCAAGAGCTATCCACAAGGTTGAAAAAGCTCGCACACTTATGGCGCCCTTAACGAGACTCTTGAGATGGTTCCCAAAAAAGACTTGGTTCTCTGTCTAAAGACCTAAAGTGAAACACCCACTTCCCCCACTCCACGTGATGCATAAACAATAAACACAGACAAACAAGAGGTCGAAGGAAAAAGGGCGCAAATGAGGTTTGGGCGATGGTCCACTTCTGTGCGGGAACCACCACCGTTGTTGGGGGGCCGGAGACTGCCCGGATCGATGTCTCCGTGTTCGTCCGAGGAGCGGCGACGACCAAGAGAAGAGAGAGAAGAAGGAGAGACAGAGACGCTGCTGGGACTATCGAGGGCGTCGTCCCTCTCGGGCGGCGCGCCGTGAGAAGATCCTCCCAGAGAGGGCGTCTTTCGACAAACCTCTTCACTCACTCTCTTTAACCCCCTTCTGAGTTCATCGGCGCCTTTCACTCAGTTCAGGTTTCTGACTATAGAGGGGAGGAGGCAAATGAGGACGACGATCAGTCTCACGCACAACGAACACCGGAAAGAGGGTCAACCGCTCGGCCACATGGGGAGGGGACGAATTCAGTAGTGGTAGAGGGTAGAGAGGCGTTGTTGGATGAGAAGAGAATGAAGCGACCACACATCTATTCCTTCCCCTCCCCCAGGGGGTAGCCTCCGGGACAAGGCCTAAATCTTCTTCCTTCGCTTCCCGTCCACCCGTTCCAATGTCCCTGCTCAGTTGGACGTTCTTTTCTTGAGGCAAGAAGTGCGAAACTGTTCGAGGGAGGGACAGAGGCGATTAGGGCTTGGGTCGGACTAAGACCGTCCGCATGGGATCGCACCTCTTCTTTCTTGTGCGCGCACCGCAAGAGCTGGTCCTTTTTGTAAACTCTCCCCCTCCAACACCCAGACAGCGGTGCAGCGCATGACATTCACACCTCACCCTAGAGGAGAAGAGAAGAGGGAGACGAGGTGAGTCTGTGAAGCTGAAGAGGGAAAAGGCGAGAGGGCGCTGAATTTGTGCTCTCTCAGGGCACAAGAAGACATTGGGGAGAGAGGCGCGTGTGAATCTTATCATCGTGTGAAGTGCCACAGATCAGTAACACCTCAGTGTCCACACACTAGAAACCCCGGAAAGACGCCAATTTACGACGAACTTGGAACCCGCCGTGACCCGTTTTCTGATCTGAAACAAGTCTGACCGAGGAATGTGAATTGGCTAAACTTTAGAGGATCGACGTGTGAAAATGTGGCCGCAAACGAGAAAACGCTTGTGGAAACCAATTACAAGAAGAGTGAAGAAGATGGAATTCGAAAGACTTCAAAGTTGGTGCTGACTTTGAAGGAAATCAATATCACTGACAGTCAGACGGAAAATGCCGACAAAGGACTCGATCGTTCGAGGCTGAATCATCTTGGCGGAATGACGTTTTGTCGAGATGGGGGAGGGGGTGCGTGTGCGAAGGACAGTGCGCGACTCGCTCTGTGGGGGTCTGCTCCCCGAGTAAACAATTCTGACTACTTTTAACTGCCACAATTCTCAAAGTTCTTGATCAACACTTTGCCGCACGATTTGGTCAGAACATGTCACTACAGTCGATAGCCAGACAAAAATGTTGCCGAAATGAAAATCCACCCGAGCGAATATTCGTTGCGCAACAATCAAAGAAGGGAGTGGCTACTTTGAAGAAAATCGCCTCAAATCGACGGCGTGGCGCGCAATCCGCCGAGCCATGATTCTCATGCAGAAACGAGATTTTTACGACGACGACGACGGCAAGCCGACCGGCTCTCCATTTCGCCTTCAATGCCTCCTTCCTCCTTCCGCCCCAAAATGCGTCAATTCAGCTCCTAATTTGGATAGGAGACCATGAGGCCATTCAGCAAGGATCATGGCTGAAAGGCAACTTTTGGTCTCTCGCCCTCTCTCATTTAGGCAAATAGAGGCTCAACATGAAGTGACTCATGTGCAGACACCACTAAAGACAGAGAACATGAACAGCCAGCACAATCTCATATGCCCGAATTAGAGAGCGGCAGACATCTCGCGAACAGCGTATTCGAGTCTAGCAATCTCGGCTATGATTATCGTTCACGAGCCGAAAACTGTGGGAAAGCTTTACACATGAAGGTGCACATCGTGGGACTGGTGTAGTCTACCTCGATGGTGCAGCTTCTATAAGAAGCTTGGGGTGGCAATAGAAGAAGGCGCAAGGAATTCCGCTGAGGTCCAGCCACCAGCCGACATAAGCCTTCAGCTCGCGCAGCGTCTGCGGTGCTCAAAAGGCGGAGGGCGGTGGCTGAAGGCGAAGAGGACGAACTGTCAAAAGCGCAAATCCCGGTCTTTTCGGGTTCGCTTTTGAAAGCGGCGGTGGTGGAGTCGCCCCGGGAGTGGAACTGTCACCTACACATCCAGAACAGGACGCCCCCTCCAGCGAGGTGGGCGAGAAAAAGCCTTAAGCGTTGGCTGTCGAGATTGACTGGAAAGGGGGACCAGCAAGAAAAAGAGGACCCAGATCGAGGGTTGTTTCGTGCTCTCAAAAACCTTGACAATCTATTCGCAGACAAGGAAATGAGCGAAGCAAAAAATCGTTTGGAAAGCTAGAGAGGGAAGTGAGGCAAGGCTTCGTGTGCCTCATCTATGTGGGTAGCCCCCCCCCCCCATATGTGGATTCAGCTGGATGCTCTTTTCCTCCATCCGCCCGACGTCAGATGTGACGCGAATGAAATATTCAGACGAGCCCAGGAAGGAGAAGGCGTGAGCTTTTCATCTTGGAGGAATTGGATGCCTCGAAATGAATGTGTATTTAGCGAGTGGGCGAAGTGTAAATGTCGAAGGCCAAACATAGGAACAACTATTACAGCAGCACGAGACATCTCTCGTCTATGTCTGACAAGCATTTCTAGTTTTTTCGGGCTCGACACTTTCCTTACACAAGATAACCGCAATTGAAACTTTTCAGTAAACACGTTCTCCCGGATGTCTGACAACCCACTCGAACAAGCGGCGGTGTTGAAATCTTTCGACGGAAGCCACAAGACTACAGAGTTTCAAAGAAAAAGATGAACAGCTGAGGGAGCGTGACTCATTCAACCCTATGACCCCCTGGTTGTTTTCTCCTCTTCACCATGTGGCACCACGCAGATTGTAATGCACAAAAGTCGCAGATGTTCCAGACTGCCGGAACTGAACACCGACTGAAGATCGGAGAATTACGAGAATGCAGACAGAGAGCAAAGCGACGAGGTTGCGGGCGCTGTGGTGGAAGCAAAAAGAGCGATTAGTCGGGGGTGTTACACAGAGAAGAGAAGAGACACGGACAAGACAACATGTCGCAACTTCGACGTTGACGAGAACGAGGCTGCAACTCCTCGGCGCCGAGAGGGCGGAGGCCAGGAAGACGAGGAACATGTGACAGAGGGAGATCTCTTTCGAACGGCATCGCGCCTGTCAGTGGTAGAGCTGTCATGCAAGAAGAAAAGAAAAACCGCATGCATCTGTGCTGGCTGGCACGTCAAACGCATCACGAATGCATCTAAAGAGAGAAGCGCTTTGCTCACTGAACAAGCACATTCGAAGTGTTCCATCGTGAAGTCTAAAGATTGGATCCGGCGCTCTCCCGACAAAGGCACACGAAACAACACAAAGAAGAGGTGTGAAAGCGCGAAGAAGGAGATGTGGAGGAGGGGGACGAGGGACTGAAAGTTGAGCCAAGGGGCGACGAGGCTGAAGCGAGGAGCGACTCTGTTTGTGGTCAGGGAACGGCATACAGAAAAGAGACGACGAGTGTCCCGAAAAGCGGAGAGTCGCCTAAAAGGCCGCACAAGAGCCCCGGAGAGGACTCAAAACCCACGACAACGCAAACAGATCGTCCTCCATCCAGCCTGAGAACATATTGTAGAGGCAAGAGCACTCCAGTCTCTTTAGGATTACGAGATGTTGCATAAGGCGTCGCAAACAGAAGTGAGAGAGGAGAGTGAGGGTCGAGCAGACAGACAACGCTCGACATGGTAGGATGTGAGAAAGAGTAAGACAGCTCCTCGTCGGGGCGTTCTCGTTCAAGACACAGAACTGGTCTGCCCTTCAATCAAACGAAGCAGAAGATGCCCTCGAGGTGTGGCATCGGGCGTGCGCCGCCGTCGAGTAGGAGGACCGAGAAAAAAACTAGCATCACCTCAGGCGTCGATGGCGGCGCCGCAGCCGACGACAATCCTGTCCTCAAGGGCTTGTCCGGGTAATCGGGCGAGCACTTTCAAGGTCATGACGATTCGGCACATTTGTCAATGATTCGGGAGGTGACGAAAAGTACTGAGAGACTACAACGGAACTTATTCTGGCTTATTACGTCGAGCTTGTACTACTGAGACCGAGAATGACGTATCAAGGCGAATCTTAAAAACGCAGAGATCTTTTGCAACTGTACGACTTCAAAGTTTAAGAGGAATACTAGTTCTTCCAGGACTACACTACGTGAGAAAAAGCGCTGTAGGCCAGGATTTGCAAACTTTCCTCGGACTCCTAACTTGCTCTCCATATGGGACTAGTTCTAATGGCGTGTCAAAAAAGTTGTTAAAGTACACACTTCGGAAGAGGGAACTACGGGATCATCCCCAAGACACATTCTTGACTGGACATCGTTCAGTGACCACTTCTAGATACCAAAAAGGGCCGAGAGAAGATGGAAGAGGAACATCAGCAACAAGCAGACGAAACGAGTCGACCATATACGAGAGTGATTGGAACGATTTAGGGGGGGGGGGGGGCTGTAGTTGTTGGAGGGGAACGGGGAGGCGGCGGATTGAACAAGTCTCGCCCGAAGGCGGGTCACGATGTCTCTCGTCGGCGACCCACCGCTACCTCCTCCAGTGACGAGGCGGCCGACGAGCCCGAAACCGGCCTCGGCCTCCCCTCCTTCTCTTTTGCTCGCTCGACAGCCCGCTGCATGCGTCTTCCAAAGAAGACGTGCCTCATCGCCACCCGGCTGTCTCTTCCTGGAGAGCGCTGTCTCGCCCTCGTCTCAAGAACACGCGTCAAGGTGCCGAAAAAAGCATCGACACCTTCCTGGGCCGTGAAGCGGGTGGGTGGCAGGAGAGATTCGCGAGCGAGACTAAACCGAGCAAGTTCTTGCCAAATCACAGCGCCTCATCGAGGCCAGAAGTCAGAGCAGACTTCTTGGAGCACTGCCTCACGTCAAAAGAGTGACGCTATGAAAGTGTATGAACACGCGATGCCATAAAATAAGCCAGCCTGAATTTCAGAACTTCTTGTCATCGAGACGAGGAACCAAAAGTGGATTTTTCATTGCAAAACTGGAACCGTTCGCAATTACAAAATGCAATTAAAATTACAACCATAAAGAAGATTCCAAACCAATTTCAGCCTTTGGTAACTGTTGTAAAATCACCAAGAAGTCAAGGAGAAACGTTAAATTGGAGAGTCGTACACTGCAGCAAGAGAGGTCGCTCCTCGACCTCGCAACGAGGTCAGCGCCAGCAAAATGCCCTCTCGAATCTCCCCTCTGCTCTTTTTTCTGAAGTTTTCAGCGGCATGATTAATGCACGAATCGTCGAAGAGTAATTTCCTTCAATTGGGTTTCAGTTCGCGAAAGGTCAGCGATTTCCTCAAAGTCTTGAAGAGATGCACACGATGTGGTCAATGAACTGTGAGAGAAAGCTAATAGACAAAGTGTAGTACAAACGTAGCACGGCCCGGCGGCTAATGGAAAAAGCGGACACTAGGCGCGTTCTGTGGACTAATGGAACAAAAAATTGTCCTTAGATTTTCTTTCACATTCGAGTTGTCGAT
>JAQIXL010000943.1:0-22746 GCA_034700245.1 Poikilolaimus oxycercus
GGCACTGGTCATGTTTTTGGTCATGTTTTTTGGTTGGTCATGTTTTTGGTCATGTGGTCATGTTTTTACACACCCCGAACAGAAAGTACAAAACGAGCATCGCTACCGTCTTCCTCAAACTGGTGAACAAACTGTTCAATGGTTCTCGATGATCCCGAGGGGATGAAATGTTCGATGGTGCAATCGGGAGAGCAACGGGAAAGGTTGACGGCATGGAAGAGGTGTCGTTCGAGAGTCATCAGGGCGAGCCAGTTTGACGTCTGATCGAATGGGACAGACCGCCGATCCTCTCCTCTTCCCACCGACCGTACGCTGGCAGGCGCCCTGAAACCAGTCGTTTTGATGATCTCGCTCATTTTCCTTCTAGACGCACAAGGGCACGTGCAGAACTGGCCAAGAATTCAAACAATCACGTACTCGCGATCTCTCCTGTTGACGACAACTTTTTGATGGGCAACAGATTTCTCAGGGAGCAAAATTGTTTTCCGTTAAGCCAAACAATTCGTTGACAACGCGATTTCCAAGTCTCTGTAATGCGCGGTTCGCAAGGATTTCATGGAGACGTCGTTTCTCCCGCAATCAGCTTCCTTCTCGACGTCTGCGACTCCTGCTCTCGGGTAAGAAGCAGGCTCGGGGGATCCTCCTTTTCACGAGAAGAAAGTGGTCAATGGGAGAATGGACAAAGAAGAAAAATGTCCATCGTCCTTCTGGATAAAATTTAGCCTGGAAATAAAGTCAATTTGCATGAAATCTGCAAAGTATGATTCTGTGACAAGTGTGAACTCGCCCGTATGAACCGCGCCATCCGTGAACCGCGCACATGTGAAATGGACAAATGTGAAATGCGACGTATGTGAAATGCGACGGCTGTGAACAGCGACAAGTATGAACTGGACAAGTATGAACCATGGAAATGAGATGCAAATGGAGTTTTTCTTCGTAAAGTTCACACTTGTCGCGGTTCACAAGTGCGAGTTCATACTGGTCGCATTTCACATGCGTCGCGATTCATACTTGCGAGTTCATTCGTGTCGCGGTTCACAAGAGTCGCGGTTCATACTTGCCAGTTCATACTTGTCACAGAATCGCAAAGTATTGCCACAAATACGAATATTTTCCTATGTCAAAATGAATCGTCGACCGAAAGAAGGAAAAAGGGCAAACTTCAAGTCAAAGCAAATCAACGTGTCTCTTTCTCGATGGACGAGTTCGTGCGAGATGAAACGAAAACGTCAAACACTCGACCTCTCGATTCACGAGACTTTAAATCGATGCCGTCTTCGTCGTCGTCGTCCACATCTTCTCCTTCGCTGCTCTAGGTCTGTCTGAACTTAGCGAATGAAGAAAGGGCAAGCAACGCGTGCCGATAAAAAAGTTCCACAAGAAGAAATTGACAATTTCAACCCCTTGGCCGGGAGTTAATTCTGGAGAAGTGAAGTCATGAAGTTGTTGCGACAAGGAGAGTTTTAAAGGAGGGACAGTCTAGAACATGTTGTAGCCTCGACACCGAAAATGATCAATGAAAGTCTTCTAACTTGCAACTCTCCTAGTCCAAACAATTCTTGCTTTGCTGACAACCAGCAACCAAGAGCTGATCGAAGTTCTGAGTTCTTTGAATGCGACGCTATAAAGGGTATTGAGAGGTCGACTCATCTTACAGTGAGCGCTGATTGTTCTGATCTGCCTCTCCGGCCTCCCTCTGGCACTCGTAGTCTTTGACCCTGGTGCTCATGTGTATGCAGTTTGTAACATTTAGCGTGACTCAAGAAAGAAATAGTTTGTAGATTGATTTAGGCTTGTTGAACTGTGTAGGTTGTAGTTTGAACTTCAAACTTTGAAGGATGTCGTTATAGTTTTCGAACTTGAACTGTGGATCCACTTTCAGTGTTCGATTGCTTTGAGGTCTGTTTAATATAAAATGCAACAGATTGAGAGGCTTCTCTGAGAATCTCTTCGTCGTATGCTGACTAGCTTTTGATGTTCTCACTGCGCCATAGAATCAAAGTAGAGATGTCGGCGATAGACCAATGTCGGCTGCCCCTCAATTCGATACATCTACAGCAAGCACTGTACATTTTTGACGGAAAAGCGTTACTTGGGAAAGGACAAGTAAAAAATTTATCACCACGGACGCCATCAGACGAGAGACGGTCGACTGAGAGTTGAGAAACCAAAGGATGAGGTTGGTTCGGTCTTTTCATCAACGATTGATGAGTCAAGATTCTTTAGTTCGATTTAGAGTTTGTGATTTAGAGCTTCGAAGGAGTCCACAAGGATTGCATTGAGAAAAGTGTTCGGTACGGAAAATTTAAAGTCAGCGTCCATCGCACCAACTACGATGACGCATCTCATGGCAAATTTTCTCGTCTTCTGACGTCAATGCTCTTACAGTTCGCGTCATTCTCTGGATTCAGAATCTAAAACACTATAAGCTTCGGTGAGCTTCACAAGATCTTGCGAGAAAAGCACAACTTGATCATTGTAAATCCAACGTCGCATCAACTCGCCCTTCGTCTTTCAGAGAGTTCACGTTGCCGACGAAGTTGCAGGCGCCGATCGTCCGTTCGCCCTTCTGAACCATCGCCCCCGCATTCCTTGACACGGTGTAACTTCTCGTCGCGAGCCTCCTCGTGCCCCCGGTCGATGCAAGAAAAAGGTGTTTGTTGTCTCTTCTTCCTTACTCTTTTCACCGTCTCTGAAGCTCAGGACATGAAATCGAGAACAAAAAGCTGGCTATCAAACAGAAGTCCCTTCGATTTCTTCAAGCGTGCAATAAGTATAAAGTGGCATCGATGAAGATCGATGAAGACTGATGGCTTCTGACACAGTGTGGATATGCATGCCCAGAAACAAACTTTGCGTGCTGTGTCTAGGAGAGACTCCAAAAAAGTGATCAGTTGTTCATTTGTCACACTGAAGGTAAGATGGGAGACGGAAATAGACCGACCGCTCATCTTCGTTCGTCGTTTTCTTCCCTTCGTCCACGCGATTGGGAAGTCATCGACCTGATTCAGGCTTCCATCGAAGGGCCATCATGCCCTCGGGGCGTGTTTGCCTGCTCAGCTGGGGCGAGCGAATCTTCGAAAGTCGTCCACCAGTCCACCAGATGAACCAACTGTTCATCCGTCAAATACAAGAAAAAGGCTTTCGAACACTTTCCTCGAAGTTGTGCAATCTGTCTGGCTTTCTAGGACGTCAGCCATTTTCCGGTTCTGCTTGTTTGCGACAGCACGTGACTTGACTATGGCGATGTTTGTCGGCGATTCTTCCATCTTTTACACTCGCACTTCCTTCTCTCTGTTTCGTTGATCTCTAAAAAGACGGGAGAGCCAGATGGCATATCGAAGACCGAATGTGCAGGTGTATGATCATTCCTTTTGAAAGGGCACTTTTGATTCTCACATACGAGACGTTGAATGAACCGATTGCTCTTTGGAAAGACATCATTGAACATTTCTCGTCTAACCGCTGAAGACGCTCGATGGTCTTGACTCGGGTTGATCACGTGAACCTTTGAACCGACAGCAGCTGAAGCACGTGAACAACCAGGCTGAATATCTGAACGTTATCTCCCGCCTGACACAAATGTTCGCGGTCCTCAGCGTTTAGATGAAAAGAAAGGTTTTCTGCAATGTGGCGCCTTAAAAAGGCAAAATTTATTGACAAAGTCTTCTGATGCTACAATAAAGATTAAGTTTCTTTTTCTAGAAGACACCAGCCACTGAGTTCATAAGATCGAAACATGCTCAATCAAGCGATTAACAAAAAGCCGCTGTAATGATTGCTTCCTAGATTCGCGTAACAGATATAACGATTTCCCGAAAACATCATCATAGTCATCATCCTCGTTGGGGGAATCAGGACGCCTTGTTCTTGGCCGTGAAGAAGCGATGACGAAACTGGGGCGGACCCTTACGCTCTCATAAAAGGAGCGTCGTCCTTCAGCCAAAGCATCTTGCTCTCTCATCTTCTCTCTCAGGAACCTCTCTCCAGTGATGGCTTCCGCTGTTCTTCTCCAAACCCTCCTCCTCTCCATTCTAGTAGCCGATGCTTTTGGCATGTCGCTGCTCAACGCTTACTTCTCGGCGAAGAACGCCGAGAGACGTCGCAATCAACTCGAATCTAATGGAGCTCCACCACCGCGACCGAAATATGTAAGATTTCGGCATTTGTTCATTTTAAGAAAAGTTCTTTCTATAGTGCAAAAGTTGAATCAAATCACTAACGATCTCATTTGCAGTACGGCGAAGACGCTGATGGTCTCCCTGAAGCCGTGTTCACGGATGAGAACGGCGCCGTCTACGGGCTCGGACCCTCGATTGGCGCTCGAGTCCCAAGCTTCTTCAACAACAACAGACTCTCGCTACTCAAAGGCCGTTAGGTCTCCGCATGCGTGGAAGATCTCGATTTTATAATGGAGCGGAGTCCATGCAGATAGTTTCTCCTTTCAATTGCTCATTTCTCTGCTTTCTCATTTCTGTGATCTCAACGTCTTCATCAAGGATGCAATTCTCTTCACCCATTGTTATAACCACTTTGAACAATAAGAATGAAAAGAATGAATGATTCTTTCGAGGTTGGCTAAGAAAAAGGCAATGTGTTGTCACTCAAGTGCGCAAGTTCCTGATTGTGAAGACTCTTGCACGACCCTCACCTTCATTCAACAGCTCAAGAAGTTCTGCAAATCTACTGATTGCAAACCTCGTCGACCGGTCGTGTTCTTCGACGCTCTCCGCCACCGATGCCCTCATCATCCGTCGGAGAGGAGCCGCCGACGGTCGTCGCCCTCGCCACACGCTGAGGGGAAGCCTCCGTCGCCCTCGACACCGCGGGAGAGGGAACGCCGCGCTGGATGAGCCGCCGTCGACGCCGTTGACGCCGTGAAGCCCCTGCCCACCTGGCAACTGGAGAGGCCCGGGCAGTATCTCCGTCCACGGGATCAAGCCTCGTTTTCCCCGTGCCCAGCAGGCGTACCGCCTTGAACCCTGGGAAATAAAACTTGAAGAAACTGATTGGTAGGAAAATCTCAAATATTTTAGTTTGGATTTTGTGGTTTGAAGTAACCTCTTGTCCTCTTGCAGCCGTTTTAACATCTCAAATCTCGGCAAACTATAAATTACGAACTCATGCCTGAGTTTATTGTTTTTAATTGCAGCGCTTCACCGATCTTCAGTTTGCTTGGCATATCCGGTAATGTGAGGACTCCGAAGACGCGCCGGACGTCTCCTGCACCAGCAGCCTGTGATCGTAACGCGAACCCGAAGCCCCGCCTGCGGATGAGAGAATAAAGCTGACAAGGATGACTCAACGTGGTGTTTTGTCCCCGATGTGAGGCCTAGAGCCTCTTCCCCCATTGTGTGGGCATGAGCCCGGCCGATTCCATTTGAGTTGTGACCGGACAATAAAGTTCTCCCATGAGAGACCGTCGTCTGCTTGATCCATTCCCTCAGGGTCCCCGGTAAGCTTCCCTCTGTCCCCTCCTTTCCCAAAGCTGTAGCAACCTCTAGGTCCGAACGTCTTCTTCTTCTCCTTCTTTTCCGCCCATCGCCCTGACTGTAATATAAATTGCTTTGATCACTCTACTCCACACAAGGCCTTCCTGAAGTTCGTGCTTTATTGTTTGTACTTTGTCACTTCGCACTTGAACTATATCAAATACGGGCGCTTGTTTGATTGAAGTAATAATTTGCAGCAAATAATCATCAGAGTCAAAGTTTCAACTCTGCAGTTTGTAGGTTGCAGTTTGAATAAAATGATGTTTAGGCTTAAGGCGCTATCATTCTGTATGGCAAATGAAAAATGGAGGTGATATGCGTGGTAATCTATCATGAAACCCCCGATGGACTTTTGGATATCATGAAAACTGCGACAGTCTTTTGGATGGGTGTCGTCAAACGTAATGTTTTTAGTCAAGGAGTCAAAATAGTTCTTGTTGAGTTTTTGAGTTTTTTTTGTATCAAAAAAACTGCGAGAGTTTTTTTGATATAAACTAGTTTTTACTGCTCGGTGATAACCGTCCACGCATATCACCTCCATTTTTCATTTGCCATACAGAATGATAGCGCCTTGGTAGCACTATCATAGACAGTGAGCATGAATCAGCTGTCGTAGTCCTCACGATGATGTTAGATACATTTAAGCAGCTGACTTGGAACAGTATGAAAATGATGAAAAAAGCTTTCAGCACATTTCTGATGCAGCTTAACCTCGAGGCGCTGCCCTTCCTTCTCTTTTTTATTCTTTGAACTACATTAATTCTGGATGCCAAGCGGAAATCGTTGAGGAACGAGAAACCTTTAGCTAGCTTTCCGATGTTTCATTGTTGATCTTCGTATCCCAAGCAAGGAAATACTGTGGTGCTGAAAAACAAATCCACAGCAGTTTATTCTCTGTCGCAATCTCTAGACAAGTGGATAAGAAGCGTGGTCGGCGATGCCGCAGAGGTTCTTGCCACGAGCAACTCGGTAGAATCCTTCGTCGCCCCACCAGGTTCCCCAGCTAAAAGTTTCCTTTGAATCATTAATGCCTTACCTGTTCTTGATAATCACCGCGTGCCATATGTCTTGTCGACAAACGGGAGGATTGTAAATTTGTCCTATGAAAGCCTGTCATTCGTTCAGGAAGTTTTACCTCGCTTGAGATGCTCGAAGTCCCACCCCAAGTGGAGGCCCACAGACACGGGTCCGACGTTTGCGACGGCGTCTTGAAGAGCCGCCTCGTTACCTGCGGGTGTCTTCACGAACCCTTTGTCTGCAGCCACGGATTTCTGAATATTGTACTTCTGGTACAGTAGTTTGTCTGTTGCTGTTTTACCGTTGAATTATACTTGCACTTTCCGATCCTCGCACCAGTGTACCTGTATTCTGCTTCGCTTTCAATTCCACCCTCCCTCTTCACGAAGTTAAAGACGTCAGTCGAGACGCCGCCTGAAGTTGAAAAGCCAAAGGATCACTTTAAAAGATGCTCAGACCGTGGCAGCCCAACTTCTTGTCACAATCGTGAACATTCTGTTCGCTGAGGGAGACAAGAGTGTGGTTTCGTGCCCAGACCCCTTCGAGAGAAGCAATCGCAGCGAAGAGGTAGCAGTCACCGCACCACTGAAAGTTAGACATTTTCTTCGGTTTCTCATTGTTGAAAGGTTCAATTTCGATCGTCACTAACCTGGGATTTGACGGGCGTGACCGCTCCCTTTTTTCTCCAGTCCACCGAATCGGGTAGCGGCGCATTAGAAACTTGATGGACTCTGGCGTTCTCGAGAAGAGCCGCTTTCGAAGGGTCGAAGCAGCCTCGGCTCTACTCTCCTCTATCTTTCAAAATAAGAAACTGGGAGCCTCTCCAAATTTCAGCGGAAACAGGGTCTCGATGACTTCAGGAGGAAAGGAGTCGCTTGTCGCAACAAGAATGGAAAGGAGAAACAGGGCAGCGCTCATCGCTAGAGTGTACGTTGGGTCTCCAGCAAAAGGTTTATATGTTTGTTTTGCCTGAAGCGTTTCTCGGAATGGCGCTTCCTTCCTCAATTTTGAGTGATTCACTCATTGAAATCCTCGTCGAAGACGCAAAATACCAGTCAAAACGGTGTCTCGAAATCGAACGCTACCGGTTTGCTAACGTTTGTGTGCGAAAGAAAATATGAAGGGATTCAATTCCATGTAGCTTCAACATAGAGTACTCCCCCTCTCCCCGCCCCTGGGACACTGAAACTGAATAAAATACTCACCCCACTCGCCACTTCCTTCAACAAACGCCCTGCTGCGCACTCTCGGTACGCGCATATAACCGTCTGAAGGAATACCCAGGTTGAACGAACAATTACACCCTAACCCTTGCTGCAGTCGTTAACGTTCTCTCACTGAGCGAGACAAGAGTGTGATTTTGCGCTCAGGCACTTTCAAGAGCAGCAATAGCAGCAAAGATACAATATAGCAATCGCCTCAAAGCTGAAGTCATGACTTCAAGGGAAACAGAATGTTCAAGCGTCAGCAATGAATGTGTATGTGAGGTGCGCCTTAATTGAACGCCATTCCAGGAACATTTCCTTCCACCATCTTGTTATTCACCCCTCAAATGAAAAACGTTGCCTGTTAGAAGCAGAAGCAGCAGGTTTCTGTGCGCAACCACTGGGAACATGAGGTCATACCTTCAATAGTCATCACAATCATCGTCACCTTCTGTTTCGGGTAATGAGACAGGAGATTGTTTCGCTGCGAAACTTTAGAGGGAAAAGAGAAAGACGAAATGATTCATTTGGGTGTTGGCTTAAAAGCCGAGCGTGCCTTGAAAGCCACGTGCCCAATCACAAACTCGTGCCATCGACGACGAACGATGTTCATCGTCTCATTTGCCGCGTTCGTCCTTCCTCTTGGCGTGCTGGCGGCACGCAATGCCACGAATCGCCGACGGTGCTTCAATCCCGAGCTCGCGGTTCACCATCCATACGCAAAACTTCACGTGATGAACCCCGACGATGACATTCCCGACTCGGTTGATTGGCGAGACTCTGATTATGTTACGGATGTCAAGGACCAAGTTGGTCGCGCACTCTTTAACGCGTGCAAACATTAGGGATCCTGCGGCGACTGCTACATCTTCGCGGCAATTGCCGCTTTGGAAGGACAATGGAGGAACGCGACCGGCGACCTTGTGGTGTTGAGCGAGCAGAACGTCCTCGACTGCGACGTCAATAGTCCGGATCATGGCTGCGGTGGTACAGTAACTTGCTTCCTTCGCCTTAAAATTGCAGCTGGCATGCCCAATAATGTCTTTGACTTCATCAAAAACGAGGGCGGCGTGGACACGGAAGACAGCTACTGGTATCTTGGCTATCAAGAATCCGACTGCTTCTTCAATAAAACGGTTTGTCGCTGGACCGACGATTGCGGTGAACCTTACTTTCCGTTTTCAGAATGTCGGCGCTACTGTCTCCGGTTACACAAATGTGGGGAAAAGCGATGATGAGCTGCTTCATGCCGTGGCCACCGTTGGACCCATTGCGGTGGGCATTGACGATTCCGGTTTCAATGAGTATAAAGGAGGTATTAGTTGGCAATCACAGTGCTTCAAAAGGATTTAGGAATTTCGGACGGAGGTGGCTGCTCGAGTGATCCGTCGGCCCTCAATCACGCGGTGACCGTAGTCGGCTACGGTGTGGAGGACGACCAAGCCTACTGGATCATCAAGAATAGGTATGTAGAACTTCGCTTCTTTTCGCTCATGTTTGATGATTGCTTTTAGTTGGGGCGAGAGCTTCGGAGAGGGCGGTTACATTCGTCTCACTCGTGACACGCAGAACATCTGCGGCATCACAAACTTCGCGTCCTATCCGACTGTTGACGTTGACAACTGAAAAACAACTCACCCTAATTGTCAGCCGAACTATCCGAAGTACCGTTTGTAACAACTGGTGCATCGACGAAACACTTTTCTGACAGTCTTGTGCCAACATCGAAACTTACAATATTTCTCTCCTTCCGATGTCGCTGCATCATACTCCTGACGGCCCTTCTCAGAACAGATTTCGAAAACAAAATCTCTCGAGCTTACCTGCTGTAACCGAGAAAATCGCGTGATTCACGCAATGTTCGTCCTAAAAACGAGCCCTTCACACATAAGAAAAGAGACGTTTTGCAACGAAAAAGTGGAGAATGTGCAGAAGAGAAGGCGAAATGATTCATCTGAGTGTTGGCTTAAAAGCCGGGTTCACGTGCCCCGATTACACACTGGCGCGATGTTCATCATTTCGCTCGCCGTGTTCGTGCTTCCTCTCGCTGTGCTGTCAGCACGCAATGTCACGAATCGTCCTCGGTGCTTCAACCCTGACCTCATCATTCACCACGACTACGCCAAACTCCACGTCGTGGACATGAGCGTGAGCATTCCGGACTCGCTTGACTGGCGAGAATATGACTATGTCACGGATGTCAAGAACCAGGTTCGGCTTCACAAATCGACATTCGCGCTTTCTTGTCTGAACGCTAACAACGAGATGCCTAGGAATCCTGCGGTTCGTGCTACATCTTCGCGGCAATTGCCGCCCTCGAAGGACAATGGAAAAACGCGACGGGCGACCTTGTAGTGTTGAGTGAGCAGAACGTCCTTGACTGTGATACCCTGGATGGAGGTTGCAGAGGTAACTTTAAATCGTGAAATGGGAAAGCAACGTTAACATTTTAGGCGGCGCCCCAAACAATGTCTTCAATTTCATCAAAACCGAAGGCGGTGTGGACACTGAAGACAGCTATGAATATATCGGCGAAGTGGAGTCGTCTTGTAACTACAGCGAACCGGTTCACATTTCATTGTGACTAGCAAAGTCGCTTGCTGTGATCCACCCTCCTCTTGGGTTTCCCTGCAACGCTTCCCCCTCCCCTTCCTTCCCAGTGCACACACTTCATCTAAGCCCCAAACCCCCAAGGAACGGACCTTCTTGATTCCTGACTCTAAGATTCACAGAAATTATGCTAGCAGTTACATATGGTCGCAAGGGCGATGAAAAAGTTTTCAGACCCGTGGCGCGACAGTCTCCGGCTACACAACTGTGGGACAAAGCGATGATGAGTTGCTCAATGCCTTGGTCACCATTGGACCCATTTCGGTGGGCATTGACGCCAGTGGCCTCGGCGGTTATGATGGAGGTTGGTATCTTTTTCCTGCACGTAAAACAAGTTACGTTTAGGTATTTCGGACGGCGGTGGCTGCTCAAGTCAACCCGGAGACGTCAATCATGCTGTAACCCTTATTGGGTACGGTACGCAGGACGACCAGAACTTCTGGCTCATCAAGAACAGGTTTTTTATAGACAGCTTATGATTGCGTGTTTCAGTTGGGGAGAAGATTGGGGTGACGACGGCTATCTGAAACTCACTCGAGACACGCCGAACATCTGCGGCATCGCCAATCACGGCTCCTATCCGAATGTTTGACCCCTAAAAGAACTGGCTATCGTTGTCAACCGACCTATCTTTTTTGAAATAAATCGTTCAAGCAAAACGTCTCTAACATTCTCGTCACATTGTTTCTGATTGAAAAGATCATTGATTGGTGTCAGGATCGAGTGTGGCCCTGTCATTCTCTACATGAATGTGTAGGGGAAGAAGGATGCCAAGATGGTTTATTCCACGATCTGGTGGGAGAGACGATCGAGGCCCTACTTACTCTCGCGTCTCCCCGCCGCACTCCAACAATAAGTAGAACCGTTGGTGTCTCGGCGAAGCGAAGAAGAGAGAGGAAGCAATTGATCGTCAGGGTACCACATTGGGTGGCACACAAGCATACTGCATAAGATCGTTCGGAAAAGAAAATTCATGAATTTGGATTCGCTAATCTACAATATTTTCACCAAAGCTCTTGAATATGCGATTTCCGTGAAGTGGGCTATTGCTCATCATTCCAGCGGCAAACCGTGAAGAAATGATTTTTCACGCTTCTCTGAGTGTTTCGCGCCGAAAAACCCAAACATATCGTTTTCTGCCTTCTGATGCCACCTCATCGCCAGGTAAAACCCTTCCCGGAAAGGATTTCAAAAACAAAATCCCGTGTTCAAACCATCATCGAGCCCTCTCTGTGATATCATCGGCATTCACGTGATTCAAGCAGTTCTCGCATAAAAGACGAGCCCGCCATCGTCATCTTCACTTCTTGAGGCACTCGTCGAAGATGCTCCTCGTCTTCTTCCTTCTCCCCGCCGCCGCTCTCGCCCAGAACTACCGCTTCGGCTTCAACCCGAAGACCCGTGTCCACCACGACTACGTGAAGTACCACGTACTCGACAAAAACGACACCATCCCGACGGCAGTCGATTGGCGCAAGGAGGGCTACGTCACTGAAGTCAAGAACCAGGCAAGTTCTTCCTAAAGCTCTCAAACTCTCTTCTAGGAGAACTGCGGCTCGTGCTACATCTTCTCGGCCATCGGCGCCATCGAGGGACAGTGGAAGCGTATCCACGGCGTGCTCACTTCGCTCAGTGAGCAGAACGTCCTTGACTGCGATGTCAACGGACCGGATGGAGGCTGCGACGGCGGTTAGTGCTTCTTCTCCTAAAAAAAACGTTCTCAGGTGGGTTCATGAACAACGTCTTCGACTTCGTGAAGAAGGAGGGCGGTGTGGACACTGAGACGAGCTACAAGTACCTCGGCCAACAAGAGAACAAGTGCTACTACAACGCTTCGGTCGGTTTCTGAATCTCCAAGAAGATGTGTGTTCTCTATGGGTTTTAGGGCCGCGCGGCCACCGTCACGGGTTACACTCAAGTGAACCCCACTGACGACGATGTTCTCCACGCCCTCGCAACGGTCGGACCCATCTCCATCGGCATCGATGCGGAGACTTTCGGATACTACCAGAGTGGTCAGTCTTCACTGAAAAAGAGTGCATTAATTGCGAACATTAAGGAATCTTCGACGGTCGCAACTGCTCAAGCGATCCAGATGAGGCCGATCACGGTGTTCTTCTCGTCGGTTACGGTGTCGAGGACAACCAGCCCTTCTGGATCGTCAAGAACAGGTTGTTGCGGCTGTTGAACCCTGCATGAAAGCAATTTCAGCTGGGGGCAGAAATTTGGAGAGAGCGGCTACATTCGTCTCAGCCGCGATGTTCCGAACATCTGCGGCATTGCCAACTACGCGTCCTATCCGAATGTGGGCAGCCCAAGGAACTGAGGCATTGACTCGAACTGCGTGAAATAAAAAATTGAAGCACATTTTCTGTTTACAAATTCGCTACATAGTTGACTAATGTAAGAGAAAAATAGGGCGGGGACTAATGGGGGCGTATTAGAAGAGTCCACTGACTTCCTTTCTGATTGAAATTCTTTTTGTGCATCGACAAATGTGAAAGAAACTGTCGCCACAAACGTGGAAATAACTGAAGTGATTAAAACGCGAAACAAGTGGCACACGATCGCGGCGAGAAGTCTTCGGCGGGTGGCGGCGACACCACGCTTCATGAGGGCCCGACAAAATCTTTCAAAGGCTCTGCGATTGCTCTCGAAAGCACTAGGATCAATATAGGTCACCTCAAAGTTTCCAACTACCTTTGTGCCTCGTCTTGTAAGTGACTTTGCAGTCATCTATAGAAAGAGGACTGCGAGGAGAGAGTGGAAAGGTCCGAAGAAGAGACGATGGGCCTCAAGGTCGCCACGCGCAGACCTCGTCTCCACGCCATGAGGAGCCCTGTCCTTGGAGAAGCGAAGTGTTGAGCCAGTCACCTCCTCAGTCACTCCTAATCTCCTTTGCGCGTGGCCAGAAACTGGAGAGGGTGAGTTCCCCTCGCGTGATCATTGCAGTGACCCTTACGCTTTCAGGGCGGTGCGCCTAACTTTTTTCCTCGAAACAATCTTAGAAAGTTATTAGTGCAATATGGTTTCAGATTCATCCGTAGACGACAGATCTTCTACAGTACATAAATTGCTGTAAAGAAGAGAAGATTTTATCAGGAGCCAGACCAGCACCACCAAGCAATGGGACGATCGGACACCAGCGCTTCTAAAGGGAGCAGAAAAATTCGAGGTTTGGACACTGACGTATGTTGAACACGTTGTTTAGGTCGTTTCCACCGAAGGCTGAAATAAAAACACACGATGCAAAAAATCGGTGCTGGCGTGTTCATTGCGGTGATTCAATTCGTGTCACCATGAGATTGTGTCAGAGTGAGAATGTTTTTTTTCCCTACTCGTCGAAAGTGGATTCAGTAGTTCTACCACTTTTGAGGCGAGTCTCTCCCTCCCACTCTCAAGTTTTAGAAGAAGAGGAAGGCCAAACCCCAAAGCTTGGTCGACCAAAAAAAGAGGAAACCTCGGCGTTTCGCCGCTTTGAGGCATCCATGCCTCTCATCCTCAACCCGGCCGGCCTTGCAACAAGAAAAGCAGCAATCCGAGGTGCACTGCGAGAATTAGAATCCGCTCTACGACTCTCGAACCAACAACAACGAAACCAGCTCCTCCGCTGTCATCGTCAACAGCAGCAGATGGACCAGGAGAAGCGTCTGAAGGAGAAGGGGCACGAGGAGAAGCAGCATTAGAAGCCTTCTCTCTGTTTCTCTCTCTTCAATAAACGTTTCAAGCTTTTATCACGGTGGTCCGGGCAGGGGCGAAGGTCCCGAAGCAGGTGGACGGCAGGGGCAACGCGGACACGAGGCGGCAAGGCCGACGCGTCGATGTGACGAAAATAGGTCAGATGGGGATTAAATATTTTTGACAGAAAATCTCAGCCTGGCTGGTTTTGATCCCCTTGCTTAAAGTAGAGCAATCGCCTGCTTCGCTCGGTTTTGCTAGGCAAATTTCTTTGTTCAGGGGAATGATTGCCAGAAAGCCCGTAAGCCACACAGGAAGGAAGCCTTCTAGAGGAGGAGAAAGAGGCCTTCAGGCGCTCTTCTCAACCGTTTTGAGAGAGCAGTGAAAACAAAACGACTTTTTTACTGTTGGTTACTCTGGTTGGATAAATCGTTTTAGAGCATCTTTCACAGCACGCTATTTCGAGTAGACAAAGACGCATTTACTTTTCATCGAACAATTGGAAACGAGGCGTTGTTCGCGATGCTACAGGCGTTCTTTCCACGAACAATACGGATGTAGCCATCCTCACCCCAGTTCTTCCCAAAGCTGCATTGGGTGCCATTAGTTGACTGTATGGGGTGAACCTGTTCTTAGCGATCCAATAAGGGGTGTTGTTTTCTGAGCCATAACCGACGATCAGTACGCATTGACTGATTTTATGAGAGCATTCACCGGGGGCTGGATCCCAAATACCTAAATTGTTTGGCATAATCATGCAAGTTCGGTCTCACCCCAGCTGTAGGAGAAGAATGAGCCACCGGCTCTAAAACACGCAGAAATTGGTCCAACGTTAGTGACAGCTTCGAGAAGGCTATTTTCGTCCTCGAGAGTAGTAACACTGAGAAGACCTTGAGCTACGGATTTCTAAAAGTGGGTATCTTTTTGTCTTGCCAACAAACGAGAGGCTCATAAGTGCAGGAGTTCGTATCGACGCCTTCATAAGGGCACTCATTTTCGCTTTCGATTCCGCCCTGTTTCTTGATGAAATTGAAGACTTCGACTGGATCTCCTCCTGTCAAAACATTTTGGATTAAGGTGAGCGAGACCAACCGTCACAACCAAGTGTCTTATTACAATCGAGGATGTTCTGCACACTGAGAGCGATGAAGCCGTACTTAAGTGCCCAGGCACCCTCGAAAGCGCCGATGGCAGAGAAAATGTAGGAAGAATCACACTGTTGAGGCAGCACATTCTGGGATTTGGGCTAGAAATTGCAAAGCCATAGTCAACCTGATCTTTGACTGTCGAAATTATGCTCTCATTTCGCCAGTCGACAGAGGCTGGCAGATTCTCGAAGAGGTCGTGGCGCCCGCTGCTGGCATTGGCAATAGAGAGAAACACCAGGAAGACGCAGCGAAGAGGCATGACAAAAGGAAACTGAGTCAGAATCGGCGCTGAAGAGGTTTAGCAGGCTGCCGTGACCTAATTCTCGAAATGATGATAAATTATTGCTTTTCCTTGCTTCGATTCGTTTTCTTCAGTATTGCCTTAAAGGACCTTGCCGGCCAACTTTTCATTTTTGCGCTCTATACACCGTTCGATAGAGCTCGTCGGGCCGACAAAGAAAGTCTCTTACACCATGGGCCGGAAACGCCTGAAAAGGTTCAAAACGGCCAAAAAGAAATTCGCAATTTGAATTTCGCGCCCGAGGCAGCTGGCCCGCTACGGTAACGAGAATTTTCTGCATACCAACGAAACGACGTTTTTTCGTCGATTCTACGCCCTTTCTCTATTGCAGAATGTTGGCGAATTTTTTCTGAGTCGATCGCAACCAAGAACACATAGAAAACTGAAGAAAAAACAAGAAAACAACGGCAAAGACAGCAGCGCGCGCGCTACCGTAGTTTGTCTGACGCGTCGGGACCCAAAACCTTGGCCGACAATCCCGGGCGCGAAATTCAAATTTCGAGCTTCTTTTGGCGGTTTTAGACCCTTTTCTGGCGTTTCCGGCCCAGGGTGTAAATGACTTTCTTTGTCGGCCCGATGAGCTCTATCAGATAAGCCAAAGTCATATTTTTGGCCGGCAAGGTCCTTTAATCAAAGAGATGAGACTCTCAACAGTTTTGTAGTCGCAAAACATCTAAAATAAAACAGTTTTTGCACGTTTCAGTTTCATATCCCACCTGTCCGAAGGCCGTGAAGAAGAGCTGTTCAGCGCTAAAGCCCTCGAGACCTGGTAGTCGCGGTTCCGGTCCTTTTGCTTTCACGAACATCATGTATGCCTAGACGAGGTCATTATATCAAACCCCTAACCCGAAGAGCTTCCTTCACTCCACCGAGATCTGCAATGTCTTCGTCGAGCGTTTGTCCCGCTTTTGGGTGAGTGTCGTTAGTTCCCGGAACCTGCAATTTCCTAGTCGCTTTTGACTAAAAAAACCAACCACAAGTGCCGAGTACTGCTCGACGAGGCACTCAGTCTTGTTATTGAAATCGCTTAATGTTTCTGCATCCCACCAGTTGTTCAACGAACCGTCCCAGTCGTATTTTCGACCTGATTCTGTCATTGGTTAATTATTTTTTGTCTACCACTGCTGTCGAAGCCATGCGTGATCTCGTGTCCTACCACCGCTCCAAGAGAACCGTAATTTATAAAGCTAACAGGGAACTCTTAACCTGTCTACTCTTACTTACCTCGGGAACGTTTCATTAAAGAAGGGTGACTGGAGAATCGCGGCATTCATTACTGTAAATTGTTTTCCAAGAATTCAATATCACACTTACTCAATTCGTTGAGCATAGGAACTTGAAAGGCGTTAATTTCGGTGACAGGCCCGGTGATGTCGCCGCGATTGAGCGGACTGGCGAAGAGCCGTCTGTTCTTCCAGATCGTAAGATCGCGGGCCACCTCCAGGTATGGCTTTGAAGTTACGATCGTGAGCTTGAACATGAATTTCTGGAGCTTTGCGGGTTTACTTACATTACCATAGTACTGATCGAGCTGCGTTATGTTGCCAACTAAGCTCGGATATCCGACTATGAAGATCATTTTCTGCAGCTTGTTTCGTGCACGCGCGCGGGTTTCAGTATCAAGCCACTTGTCTTCGACGAGAATCTCGTCGTATGCAGCTCGGAGTCTTTCGGCCATATCATCGGCCGCTGCTTTCGTCGCCTAGACGCTCAAGGTTTTCATGGCAAACATGTCTCCCACGGGCGAGAAAGCAGTATTCACATAGAGCGCGCTAGTGGCATATCGCATCTTCTGCGACACATCGCTTGTGCAAGCCCACTTGCGCTCGTCATCCGTGCTATATACGTACAAGATTTCCTGCAAAGCAAGAAGAATTGTCTAAAGATTTTGGTCGAACACTCCGTTGAAGGAAACGGAAAACGGCGTAATTCTGCAAGATCCGTGGCTCAGTTCGATTAAGCAGTGTATTGATGCGGACAAGCCGGAAAGCCTGATCAAGGTCGGTCTGCACTACTTCTTCCGTTGTCATCATTTCCAATCGTTCCGAACTGACGAAAGCAGCGAAGTACCGATACCAATCGATCTGATAGCTTTGTTTTCAAGAAGGAAATCCGGCACGAAAACCGATGAGAGAAGATCCTGGTACGTGGTGAGGTTGTCGAATCTCTCATCGAAAAGCTGGTCCTCAGTTTTGTTGCTGAGATACGTCTGGAACCACGACAACAGCATCGCCACCTCCTCATCGTCCTCATTTAGGTCAACATCAAATTGGATTCGCGCGAGTTTCGTCTCGAAATCGAGAAGATCCTCGACGTCATTATAAGCACGCTTTTGAAAAACTGTCGATCCGGTTTGTTCCTCAGCGATCGATATCTGAACAGCAATGATCAGCAAGCAAAGAAGCCTAAGAAGGGAAACCGAAACTTACAAGGTTGTTGATGTCCGCTCGCCACTTTATGAACGCATCTGCATTTTGCTCTGGAAAAAGGTATGCTCGTGCGGGCCCGACGCTCAACGAGGGAGTGTAGAACTTCAAAATTTCAGGTCTTCTTGGAGCTGAAAACAACGTACCCCGACGCTCCACGTGTTCTTCTTTTCGTTTTTCTGCGGGAGGATCCGATAGAAAACGGAATAATCGTCACCGGCAATGTTCACATCGCGTGTTCGATCGGTTTCGATGAGCAAATTGGTGAGGTCGAAATTCGACTCATTCCACTTGATGCCTTCGAGCACTGGCCAACCACCATAACGCTAAAAGTTTGTACACTTTTTACCAAATACTGACCTGAATCGCGGCCGAAATTTCGTCGCTCGTATTTCGAAACTCGATATCGTTGCAAGACCTGTAAAGAGCTTTCAGCTTGTTGATTCCTTCAGACGACGAGAAGGTGTTAGTTTCCAAGGCATCTGCGGTCGTTCCTGGGTCACAAAAGGTAGCGCCAACCTGCGACTTCAGAATTCACTTTCGCTTGCAAAGCGGAAGCGTGACTTGCGTCCCCGCTTTCTTCGTGTTCTTTAACGTAGCCACCGCATGCGAAGTCGTACAAGTCGTAGCAAGGATTTGCCTGGAGATCAGCCTGATCGAGGATCTGCTTCGCTGCTGCTTTCCAACCGGACGAATTACCAACCTAGAGGATGTCTTTGACCAGATACATAGAGCAAACCTCAAGCTCCTTGTTGAAGCCCTTGGCCTGCGATGCCTTTGCGGATACCGGAGAAGCAATAATGCTCGCGGATGTCAGATTGATAACTAACAATAAGCTGAGAAGGAGAAGGATAATTGAGTGAAGTAATAGGGCTAACCCGTAAAACAACATTCTATCAACCCTCACGAACAACTTGCCCCCGTGAGAGAGTCACTTTTTAGCTCTCTAACAATAGGCGTGACAGAAGAAACACAAAAGCGGTAGCCGACAAGACTTAAACATGAACGGGAGCTACTCTCTCGGAAAAACCAATCGGCTGACTCTGCAGTATTTGGATTCCGGAAGAACGTTCTTTCAAGGAGGAAAAAAGGAAGTCGCGAAAAACTTGTTCTCTCACAATGAGTGAAAGCCCCCTGAACAAACACAGAAAGAGTTCTGGTGCAAGGCAAGTGCGCGGCGTACCCGAACTCTACGATCTTGAGCAAGCAGCTTCTTCCTGTTTGATCTGTCAGGTGAGACATCGGAGGAGAAATGGTGACTTTGTTCCGTGATAGAAAATTGCTCCTTCAAGTCGAGTTTATCCATGTATCCATGTGGCTATGCTGCAGCACCAAGTAAGGTCAAAATTCTGTTTGTGAGAAAGGCTTCTCTAGGATTTTGAACCTTAGTAGACCATTCGCAGAAACATTTTTTCAGTCTGACGACATTGGTAACCCTGTGCTGTTCAACACACAACACGTCGGATGGTGCTAGGCGACGACCTCAATGCACTCATCGCGGTGCAAAGTAGTAAAACAGCTCAAGGGCGTCATTATATCACAGTAAATGTCGGCCTTCTTTGAGACACGGACTTCGTATTTTAATCGTACTTGCGTCATCAAAACTTGGCAATGAAAGTGGAATCTGGCATCGTTGAGAATGGACGAGACGCGGAAGTGTCTCTTGCGTTGGTTGCTGTGGCAGCTAGAACTTCATCGTACGACGGTGGTGGTTCGGCCTTTTCGAGAGCGAGCGCCTCAATGGATGAACGAGGAAAATCGAGCATTACTCTTTCTTCACGGTCAGAGTCTACAGAGACGGAAAGGTAAGCAATGAGCTGGTTGTCGAAGAGAGAGCTTCTCTTCAATGTTACCTAGAATCAATAATTCAGTAATTTCTTGTTCAAACCTTGAGTTTATACGAAATCTGAAGTAGTGGACATTCGCGGGCGCATATTGTCGGCGTGAGGGTTGAAGGTGTGCAGACAAGACACTGGAAATGTTGCACACGACCATCGTCGACGAGCATCTTCTGAAACCGAGGGGAATTAGGTTTCCATGGATTTAACGAACCGCACTGCACGATCCAACAATTCTTGCGACCGATTTGTGATTTCGTCTTGAACGAACACATGCTTGGAGAGATTGCTTTTGAGCAACAAAGCTGGAAGTTTGAATTAGCTCAACTTTGAGATCTCTGGCACGAAGAGAAACAGCGTTGTTCAAGCAAACATTCAGCATCAGGCACTCTTCCAGCCCACTGTAGGCTTTCGATAAGAAGACCTGTCGAATACAAAATTTCTTGCGTGGGTCCACCTGCATTCCGACATGTTCACGAAGAAATGGCAGAACACCGAGCTCGATCGAAACCTCTTGCATGATTGGGAACGAAAGACTTGTTGATAGTGAAGTTCGATGGATCACCTTGAACTGCACCGCATCCAAGGGCTTCACTTTTCCGTCATATCCAAGCGATGCTCTCGCCTCATAACGAATGCAACCGTACTTTCCTAAAGGATAAGTAACAGATAGATTTAGGAAACCTTCGAAGGATGGGAGACATTGTGGGTGGATTGGAATGACAAATGGAATTTGTTGCTCGTTGCCTTTTCTGTACTTCTCGGCGTCCAGTTCGACGATTTTGCATCGAATGGATAGAAAAACATCTCTTGCGCTGTAGTTACCACTGCTGCATGCAACGACTGTCACAGTAAAAATGAGTAGCTTACTTGTGCTCATCCTTCCAGTTAGTCGACACGCAGCCTGATACGTCGACCTGCACGAATTGGACCTCAGCGGCAATGGCAAGTGGCAATTGAAGTATGCCTTGAATCTCTTCTCCAGCTGTATACTCGGGACCACCGAAGAGAACGATACGAGCCGACATTCTGCAGAAGCTGAAATAAGTTCTGGGCAATCACGGATTGAAAGCTTTGAGCAGCAAGAAGTCAGAACAGTGCCAACCACTCACTACACAAAAACACAAAGCTCTGATAAGATGAACGACACAATAACTTTCCGCAGTGGGCTGAACCGCAAGAATTTTTCTTCCCCCGCATCAGCACGCCCTGCAAAACAATTGCAATTCGCATGCCTGTGAGGGTTGCTTCACGCCTTATGCTCATCCACGTTCAGCCAACCATGCGGCGATGTTGATGTGCGTGCCGGACAGATCATGCACTCAACATGACCTTACGGTAAAAACCAAATCGTACTTGACCGGAAATTGGACTCTGGTATTTCCTGAAAAGACATCTCAGATGTGTTTCGATGAGGTTGGAAAACATCAGTGCTGCTACTGGAGACCAAGCTAGTCAGCACGCAATGGGTCCACTAGCATCAGTCGACACAACATCTTTTCATTTTTCCGGGTCCATTCTCCCCAAGAGTGATTGCAATACTGCTCAAGAAGCCACGCTCGACACGCGTGTGCGTGCGTGACGGAGGGATTGAATGCGTGTTTGCCTAGAGTTTCAATGAACGCATGACCAGATCACTGAGTTCGACTATATAACCGACGCATTTAGCCTATTGGAATGTCATGCAACATGCTGGCAGTCTTCTAGACCATCACCTGACATTGTCTTGCTTCAACTGAGGCTGCAATTGCGCTTCAACGAATCCAATATTTATTTTGCTTCATCCGCCCGAGCAAGCCCTGACAGAATATTCTTGCGGCCGACGCCACACCGAGGTGATGGGTCTAGCACCCTATGAGTATTTGCTTGTGCCCTACGAAGTGGTCTCGATTGTCAATCACACTATTGTTCTTTATGTGATTCTGTTTTCAACGGCAAGGAAAGAGTTCAGCGGCGTATTCTTCACCATTTTTACTTCAAACGGTATTTAATATTCCAAAACTTTTAATTCCCATTATGTAGCAATGTTCACCTATATCGCTCAGTTTACGGACAGCCTTTGTCTTCGCGCATTTTTTGGTTGGTGAGAATACTAAAAACCAAATTCGGATAGATTTTCACCTTTCATCGAAATATCGAACACTCGCTGAGGTCTGCTATTTAGGATCATTTCCTCCATTCACTGGACAACTTATCGGTAAAGTTCATGACGTTCTTATTTTCAAAAAACAATTCAGGCAATGTTCTCATTGCAGCAACTCGATACACCTCGACCGTTTACTATGCGAAGCATGAAGAGGTTATCTAGTCTTGAGTTGAACGTTTTAGATCTGGAACCGTAATCGAACGCTACTTGTAGTGGCTCTTCAATGGCTATCTGGTCTCTACATACTAGTGGGAGTGCCGCAACGAATGAATTTTGACACCGTCGATGGTGAATGCATGCTTGTCGGCTATAACCACGACTTCGCCATGGTACTTTGGCCACGTTTAGCATATCCTATTTTTTTAAGTTCCTGCACATAGTTGGACTTTCGACTGCTTCAACTTCATGTTTGTTTTCGATTTTCTTCAACTTTCACGCAGTCAGAGCAATTCGAAATGTTAGCACTTCTTTTTGTGAAAGTAATTTATTAGGACGCCTCTGATGCACGTGCAAAATCGGAACGAGGGCTGGTGCTTTACTCAGTCTGCGCTCTCGTCGTCAGCATTGTGCGTCGTCGTCGCTAAGAGATGTGATCTTGCAGATTTCCGCGACTCAACAAGCTCTGGTCTTCTACGTCTACATTACTGGTGACGAGGCTCTCATACCGCTCATATTTCCTCTGGTCAGCAGGGGAAATAAAGCCAGCAAAGTGTTTTCAGCTTTTCATCGTGAATGATTTGCTGAGCCTCTCCGATGCGTATTTGCTGTTGTTGTGCAGCAAAACGGTAGCTTTTTTAGCTTTTTGACCATCAGCACTTAAACAGGCCTCCTCAGCCCCTCGGCCGTCGGGGGGGGGGGGGGGGGTAGGTCAAAATTTTTGAA